>LBFL01013999.1:0-10778 GCA_000988845.1 Hypochthonius rufulus
GGCATCATATTGCGGTGTCCTTTTCGTACATATAACTCAACTTTCTCCTCCGCCTATGCTAACATCTTTGGAACAATTGGCATATGCAGTAAAAAATGGTCATATTATTCCTCAATCAGAAGAATTTTCTTCATATACAAATATATTAAAAGTATTATGAATGAGAATTGTAATAAATTAATCGAAATATGATTTTTTAAAAATAGATATATAAAGAACCACCGATGAAATACATCAGCGATAAATTAGAATATGTATCGAAAAGTGACGGTACATGCAAAACCATTTATAATCTCTTTGACTATAATCCAAAAATTGCTGTATTTTCTTCGCGGGTGTTTTTAATGACATGCGTTAAGCGATCATATAATGGAGTTTTGGGAGAGGATTATTTCACAATTCCCCCATTGGATTACGATTCTAATGTTATAATTGATCAGTTTTGTATTGCATTACGTAAAGGATCGGAATTATTACAACCGTTTAATTATGTGTAAAAATACGATTTAACATTAAAAATAATTTTAAAAAATTTTATTTTAGGCTAAATTTTCTCATCAAAACGGGACATTTTAATTATTGGGAAAGAATGGCATTAAATGAGGAAACATTATTAGATATGAAAGAACGGAAAAATGCAAATAAAACTCAATTAAATGATGGTAAAAATGATAAAATTACGTTTACAAAAATTTCATTTTTATTCATTTTATTGTCATACGCTTTTTTCATTTCGATTTTTGCTTTTTTAATTGAAATATTGAAATGCCATTTAATACATGTATTAATATATACAGTGAAATACTGTAATTTTAACATCTCATATAATTAAATAACTTTGTATTGTGTAATAAGATATTACTGTGTATATCTGTGACTATTCAAATTCACTTTAATGTATTTACCGAATGTATTTAATTCTCTATTTTATGATAACGTTTTCATTCATCAGATTATTTTTGCGCATAAAAAAATATTATCAAATAATTAACTCATATTAACCTGTAATTGCATAGTGTCACGTGAATTCATTAGTGTATGTTTTACCGATTTTCTCAGTTTTTATCATACAAATATATCAATTTAATTTTATCTTCAATCGGATCCGAATAATAAGTCATGACTCATGACGCATTAACGATCCGCATCATTATAATAAATGATAATTTCAAATATAGTATTTCAAATCACTTTTTGAGGTGAGTTTTTAAAACGATCACTTAAATGTAATATTTATTTATGAATATAATATAAACACAAAATAAATTATAAATAAATTCATCAAATTTAGTTGATTTGTAGTTTGTTACATCAACTAATTACACATTAAATAAAATTTAATTAAAAGTTTTGGGTTTAGGGACATAAATCACTAATCAAAAGTGTAATTTAATTGTAATTACATTAATAATATTGATATTAATTACACAATTAAATGTAACATTATGAATAATTAACATAAACCACAATAAGAGAAAATACAGCATAAACACATAATTATACAAAAATACATATTGAACTATGACTATAAATGTTATACGATTTGTAATAATAATCATGGTGCGGATTTTTATTCGCTTAAAAACCCCAAAATATTCTCTTAAATAAACATAAACCTCACCTCTTTTGCACCCCATATCTTTTGTATATTCACAACTTTTGACACATTTCTAAGACCATAAGTCAATATAATTGCATATTTTAGTACTCACATCTTTTGATTATTTGTTACTTTTGACTAATTTTTGCAAGACAATTGTGTCAAAAAAGGTGATGTTTGAGTGTATTCGAGAAAAAATACGAAAATATTCTCTTTTAAAAAGTCGATTTTATTTCATATTTAATTATTGTAATTAACAATTAAATGCATTTTGAAATTATCTTTATTAAACGCTTCGCGTCCAATTAAAATAGATTTATAACGTGAAAAACTCCGCTCTTTATCAGTCGATATTATTGGTGCATATCTATAAGATGAAACTTTGCTAATTGTTAATTTTTCGGTCATATCATTTATCTTTTCCTCTTTACCATTCGCATGACTCGTACAATGTTAAAGGAGGTATCTCATGAGTGTAGAATTATGAGAAAAACAGGTTTAGAGTATGATTATATTCGTTGAGACACATAAATTCATAACATTTATTTCAAATAAATTATAATTCAAAATCAGAATCAAATATATTAATTAAATCATAACTTCGGGATTAATTCAATATTTTGAATGGTATTGAATGGTGTGCCAAATATTTGAAATATCATTATTTGGAACCTTAGCTATGTAATGCCGATGTTATCTCAAAGAACCTGTCAACTGCAAGAACCTTATTTCAACATTGTATGAGTCATATAAATAATAAAAAAATAATTTACTTTATTTATAGAGGAATGCCTGTTTAGTCATAGACTATTCTTACACAGCGGTCCTCTCTATATCTAAAGTGTAAATGTTCTTTTCTTACGCTCGCACATCTCACTCGCGCCCCTCTCTGGAATCGAACCCGTGGCGAGTGTTTCATGCATAGTGCAGAGCGTAACACTCAGCCACTGAAAGGGGATATGGTATCGCGTTTCTTTAGTTTTAGACATATTTTATAAAAACGACTAAAAAATTATTAAAAATCAAACTAAAAATGAACAAAAATTACTAAAACACGTGTTTAATGCTCTAAAACAGTCATATGCCATATTATGTATGCGCATAATCTTATTTGCAATAACCCCAAAATTATGCACACATATTCCCGACAAAAACACCGCCAAACGTTTCAATTTTATGTGTTTCGCGCTCATTTCAATAAATTACAACTAAATTAAGACTTATCATGGTACGGATAATTCATAAAATGCATAATATAAAAAACGAGAATACAATAAAACCTCATTATGCACAAAATATTTTCATCGCAAATTCTATAAATTAATTTTATGAATTTAACAGTTCATTTTAACAAAATCATTACATTTTCTGTTATTCATCAATACGATTAATATGAACGACTCATATAAATTTATATAAACAGACTAAATTTGTAAAAGAGGATGCCCAAAACCCATAGATTTTGGTCTAACACGCCCTCTGACGGTGAGAAGCCAAGCCTCTCACGAGATCTGTAGCCCGCCGGCATCAATGGAAGGCGGCTTTAATCACAACCGCTAACATGCTTTAATCTTTTTAAAATCGACTTGATTTTTGGACTATAACTCTGCAAGGACCTTGTCAATTGACAAAATTCTTTTTGTATTTTAACTAGGTCTTGACCCTGTATAATGTGTGACATGTTCCGTTAGGGGGCGCGAATAGGTCATTTTGGACATCCTGTCGTTCTCATCGTTGACATTTTCTAGACATTACATTGTGTTTTATTAATTATTTAAAATTTTTATCATAATATTTACAAAGGAAAAACATTTTTCTATTTTTTTAATTTTTATAAAATTAATTTTCTAACAATTTTATTCAAAATTTGACAATTTCATTGTTCGGCTTAAGATCATGCCAATTCAACGGCATTCACCGTCATCGAAAGTACTATTAACCAACACTACGATTCACCGACAGTACGACTTATCAACAATAGAATTTTTACATAAATAAACGTATAAAAATATTTATAACATTTATAACTCAAAATTAGAATATTTTGTTAAAACTGTATTTAAAATTCATGAGAAAATATGCCATCATCTAATTAAATTCAATATTATTCATTCTATAATTGTTGTTTTTCTGGTTTCATATTCCATCAGTATTTTCAAATTATTTTGTTTAAGTAGAATATCATCTTCTGTTTGTATTTTTTGCATTTTATCCATTAATTCATTAGCCACAATTGTCTTATTTTCTATTAATAACTGTTTTTGTTCATAATCTTCTCGAATATCCTCAATATTTTTCTTAAGATTACGATTCTCTTCTTTAACCGATTGCATTTCCATGTTTTTTTGCTTTTCTTTATAATCATAAAACGAATGAATTTCATTATTCGATTGTGTTAATTGCAAAGTTTTATATGTGACTCTATAAGTCGACGCAAACATTTCTTGAGACGGCGCACACTGAACATTATAAGTCGGTACAGTGTTTGACTCACAATTAGGGCATCACATTTTATGGCAAAATTTAAACAAAAATAATCTTTTAAAATAGAAAAATTAGCATTTTTAGGCAAAATTTTAAAAATGATAAATTCACATATAAATTTCATCATGTTATTTATTTGCATTGCAAATTAAGTACATTTTAAGATTGTTGAATGAAAAACTCTCTCTATTTTCAGTTAAAATTAATTTGTATTTCAAAAAACTTCTTTCGGCATCACACGAAGTTATAGGGGCATATTTTAACGATGAAATATCATCAACCAAAAGATTATCGGACATTTTTAAGTCAGTGTTTTCACTAATTAATACTGTATTGATGATTTTCAATTCATTTATACCATTATTTTTGTCGATCAAAAATTAAATTTATTAATAATTTTTTATCAGATTTTTCTATTTACCGAAATAATTTACTTTCTAATTCATTAATTAAATTCAATGCATCGCTTAATGATAATGATGGATTTTCTAATTTACAAATAATCGATGATATAAAACCATAATTACATTTAATAAACCCTAAATATTTAATATTATTTTTTGAAAAATATTTCAGCGCTGTTTTTACCACATTTGAATCTTCTACATTTAAACTTTCACTTATTTTAAATATTCTTTCGAAATTCTCAGCATAATAATTTGCGGCATTAATCCATGTTCCCAATCGGGTTAGAATGGGCTTTGGGGTAATGGTATTTCAGGTTCAAATTCCTTAAATATTTTTATTCGTTTCGGCGATTTTAAAAATATTTTCTTTGTGTATGATATTAATTTATTGACATTATTGTACTCTGATCTTGTTTCAGCCATACGATGAACTACATGTGCAAAACAAGTCACATGTATCATTTTAGGATACAATATCTTTAATAAAGATGCGGTTTTCCTCATGTAATGTACTCCGTCATTTACAAATAAAATGTTATTTGATTTGATTTGATTCTCATATAATAATGCAACGATTCGTTAACAAATTGAGCCATTATATTAGCATTAACTTTATCTATTTTTGCGCAATTAAATAAGTAAGATTTTGATATTTTATTGTTGAGAATCCCTACTATTATATTGACGATACATTGTTTTTTGGAATCCATTGTTTCATCAATGAAATTCAAATTTTATTTTAATTTCATTGCGGATAAAATTAATTTTTTCATCGTAAATTATTTTTAATGATCTCCATAGAGTCATGTCACAGGGAATGTAAAATTTTGTGTGTTTAATTAAAAAATTACGAAATATTTCATTATTGATTTTATCAAATGGAATGTTCGCAGAGATTAAAACATCACTTAATTCTTTATTAATATCGTTATGAGTTTCAACTTTATTATTCGCATCATTAGTTGAGTCATTAATAAATTTTTGTTTATCTTTAGCATTGTAATTTAATAACTTTTTTTTAATGATTAATGCAATTGATCGCCGACCTATAAGAACCCCCAAAGTCAAGTTATCATGTTTTTTCAATTTTTATTTGAATGAATACTTTTGACCTCATAGAATGTCAGATTAAATTTACAGTATATCATTCAATGGAAGAATTGAGATAAAAACCGGAAATTCGTAGATTTTTTTGTTTTAATAAAAATGTATTATATAATGAGATTATTCACTCAAAGTTTATACTCGTTTTTCTCGAATACATGTGCGTTGTACGCAGGGGGGTTCTTATAGGTCGGCGATCAATTACAGTGCTGAGTTAATGAATACTTTTTTATTACTTTAATTGTCTTTAAACACACATTACAAACCACAATTCCTTCATTAATTGAAAATATATCTTTAAATTCATTTAAATATGATTTTAATACTCTCGTTTTTAAACCATTTTCTTTCGGCATTTTAAACAATAAGCATTTCACACGTGTTTTAGTTTCATATGCATATATATATACAAGTAAATAAATAGGTTATTATTAAAGCACGAAAACTTATGGATATATTACTACGGTCACTCTATTTATCTTTCAACTTTTGAGTAATTCACATGAGAAAATTGTCTAAAAGAAAGTCATAATTAGGGTGACCGTAGCAATATATCCATAACTTTCCGGGCATTAGTTATTATGCGATTACACCAATTATTAAATAATTTTAAAATATTTAAATTTTTGATTTAAGTGAAATATTATAACGTAAATATTAGCACTTTTTAATAAATTTTTGCATTTTATGCTATTTAAGCACAAAACTTGAAAATATGCATTTTTATGAAAATTAGTGAAAAATACGCAAAAATAAGCATTTAAACATGTGTCCATTCTTCATGAAATGGTCAGATTCGGACACATCCGAAGTATCTGAGTGATATCTAAAAAGACATGCATTTCCATACTTTGTGATGTCCTACTCATTACACTTATTCTCGCTTTTATAATGTTCTCTATTTTCTGATAATGCAATTGACATGTCATTCTGTGCTGCGATATCAATAAATTTCAAATTTAATCAATAATTACCTTTTAAAATTTATTAATTTCGATATTAAGAATGCACACTAAAAACACGTGTTTATATACAGGGCCATCATTATATCTATTTAACATATTCCGCATCAAAACAGATCAAAATTTATTGTTCATTCTAAAATATTCTTAATACGTTCATTATTCATTTCTATACATAATTCAAGTCTCCGCTTCATATTTTGAGAAACCCGTGACAATGTTTCTTGTGAGACGCTACATTCACACTTTTAAAAAATAATTTTTGGTTTATTATAATTATGCTTTGAATATTGAATCTGCATTATTTAACTATTATACTATCATCTATAATTGAATTCATTAAACAAAACGCAAAATCGTTTAAAAATTTTTGTGGTTAATTTGCGGTTATTGCAAATTAAAGTTTTAACCATTAACTACATTTTAACCGCAAGGCCTTCAGGAATTTAACCATGGTTAACCATGGTTAATACTAAAAAATTACCATCACTAGCGTCAATGCATAGTATTTATTTTAAATATATTAAAAGTCAGAATAAAAATCAAATACATTATTGAAATCATCATTAACTTCGAGATTAATTTAGTATTTTCCATAGAATATAATGCCAAATTTGATATATCATTCTCTTAGACCTTTGGTACATAATGCCGATGTTGTCTTAAAAACCTGTTAACTGAAAGAACCTTCGTTCTGAATCGTATGATTCAATTATAAAAACAGAAAAATTATTAAAAATATTTTATTTTTAAATTACCAAAATTAATATTATGAAACATCATATTCATATTGAATATAATGGACAAAAATATTTGATAGAAATTTTAAACTTAATAAGAATAATTCTAATAAAAAATAAAATATTTTATCACATTAATATACCATTATCTAATTAATAAAGATATTAGGTAATTATTAAGGACATCACAATATTCTCAGACTTTTTGTTTTGATGAGTATTTATTGTTTAAATATTTTTTTTAATATTTTTTAATCAATAAATTAAGATCGTTCATTCAATAATTGTTGTTTTTCCGGTTTCACAATCCATTAGTATTTTCACTTTTTTCTGTTGCAATGGAATAGGCTCGGTTTGTACTTCAACTTCGCACATATCTTTTTCTAATATGTGCTGTAATAGTTCATCATTATGTTTTTGATTTTCTTCTAAATGTTTATTTTGTTCTTTAAGAATATAATTTTCTGTTTTTAGTTTTTGTATTTTATCCATTAATTCATTAACTACAATAGTCTTATCATTTTCCACTGATGACTGTTTTTGTTCATAATCTTTTTGAATATCCTCAATATTTTTCTTAAGATTACGATTCTCTTCTTTAGTCGATTCAATTTCTGCATTTTTTTGCCGTTTTTTCTCATGCATTATATTTATACATTTTTCCAATTCTGCGAATCGACTTTCATACGGTGTTTTTAAATTCTCATCATCATTAAGTACTTTTAATATGATTATGTTTTGTTCAATAAGAATATCATTTTCTGTTTTCAGTTTTTGTATTTTATCCATTAATTCATTGACCATAATTTTGTTATAATTTTCTAATGATACGATCCGTTTTTCATACTCTATTTTTTGATTGTCATTAAATTTTATAAAATCATTATATTCCTCTCGCAGTGACATTAATTCATTGACCATAATTGTCTTATCATTTTCTAATGATGACTGTTTATTATTATCTCGAATATCCTCAACATTTTTCTTAAGATTACGATTCTCTTTTATAACCGATTCCATTTCCATGTTTTTTTGCATTTCTTTATAATTACAAAATGAATGAATTTCATCATTTAATTCCGTTTGTATTAATTTCATAGTTTTATATGTGACTTTATTAATGGACGCAAACATTTCTTGAAACGGCGCACATTTAACATAAGTCAGTACTGTGTTTGACTCATTACAATACTTTCCGAGTTTATAATATTCTCCATTTTCGGTTAATGCAATTGACATGTCATTTTGTGCTGCGATATCAATAAATTTCAAATGCGATTTCACTATAATCGATTCTTTTTGATCCATTTTATTGTAAATTCCCAATTGACCATAATGATTCCGTCCGATCGCATATATTACCCCATCATTAATAAGTGCTAATGTGTGAGTATATCCGCAAACAATTTTTTGTATATTATTTAATTTTATACGACACGGATTTAATTGATACTGTGTTAATCCTAAACCCAATTGACCGTCACCGTTATATCCCCATCCATAAACAATACCATTATCTAATGATACCATCGAATTCCACACCCCACAAATGATTGATTTAATTTTAGTATTTTCATTAATTTTTATATTAATAGGGTTTGAGACATTTACCACTGTACCATTCCCAATTTGTCCAATATTATTATAACCCCATAAAAATAATTCATTATTTTCAGTCAAAACCATTGTATGGAAAAATCCGCATGCGATTTGTGATACTTTTGCATTAATTTCAATTTGTTTCGGAACATTTATGTAATTATCATTATCATCCCACACCTGATTATAATCATTACATCCCCATCCATAAATTTGACCATTTTTATTGATTGCAATTATATGACCATTGCCATATGCGAAATCATATATTCTAATTTTACATAAATTATCAATTTTTTGAGGTTCTGATATGACTTTTTTGTCATTTTGATCAACAAAATACACATCATCATCCACAGTTATAATAATTCCTTTTTTCTCAGTCATATTGTCGAATGTCGATTTATCATGATTATATTTATACACTTTAAAAACGCACGCGTAACGAATTTTAAGTACAAATTCATCACTAAGATTTTTAAAAATATCCAAATTTTTAATTAACATTATAAATAATAAACTTTAAAACAATTTATTCAAATTTATTTTTTTAATTATTATTATAGTAATAATAATAAGTAAATTAATTATGATTAATTACATGTATCAGAGCGTCTAAATTTAATATTACGGCAAATAAATTATTTCTCTCTTTTAGAAAATGTAAATGATTACAAAATGCAGTCATCCAAAATGCCATAATTGATTAAATTTATGCGAATATGAATGTATCGATTACGCACCGTTTTGCCGAAAGGATATTAATTATTAAAAATTAAATTAAATTAAAATAATTTAACGATCAACTAGCATCGTAATACTTCATGAATGCACATAACTTAAACATTTTTATAGTTTTGTTTTGTGCTAATCTTATTTCATCGCAACCGACGGTTTATGCAAAATGATCGATTTCTTCGTGTACATTGTGTAACGTCAACGGTCGCGATGGCTAAATGCGGCTTTGCGCATGCAGCTGCAAGGAGTGGACATTAATACTAATTTAATTAAATAATTAGAGGATTAAATACTTAATATTTTAATCATAATTATTAAAAATGGGGAACGACAACGCTAAGAGAGCGGAAATGGAATTGCCCCATGATCATGAAAACGTGCTCATTATATACACAATAATGAATCATTAGTTCAAAATTATAAAATATACAGGAGAACCTCAAAATGCAAAACTATTTCCTTGCACAGCGGTTAGCGAATAACAAAAATGTTTTGGAATTATGATTTAACTAAATTATAATTCATTTAATTATTTGTCATTCATTTAAATTATTTCTGTCAATAAATATATTGACTGTCTTTTAATATCAATAACTAAAATTAAACATATTTCTGTTAATGTTTAATGTTCAATAAAAGAGTTTCATGACAATGGAATGGAATTTTTAAATTCCTCAGTTTAAGAGACATTTCTTTGAACAACAGATGGGGGTACACAATGAAAATTCAGTTTATAATAATTATTAATTATTAAATCGTCATTTTCGACGAAACGAAATTTCTTCCGAACGCGTTATAATAAAACTTATAAAACTTTTAGATAAATCTATATTATACTTTGATAAGTGTTCAATCGTTATTTTTTTAAATTTTTTAAAATATAAAATCATTTCAGAATTCATTGATGTCGTATGTCAAAAATAATAGCAAAACAAATAATACAGTATCATACAATGGAATTGATTATCATCTCATTAAATATTTGAGTAATTATTTCAATTTTACATGGAAATTACTACATGACAATGACCAATGGGGTACGTTTGTTGATGGACAATGGAATGGTCTCATCGGAAAAGTGGTAAATGGAACTGCAGATATGGCATTAGGATATTTATCATCGACATCCGAAAGGGAAACGGTC
>LBFL01014022.1:5421-21895 GCA_000988845.1 Hypochthonius rufulus
GCAAACTCTTACCGTTAGACTCACAAATATGTTGTCAGTTATACAAATGTTAGTCAATTACAATTTAAAGTTTGGCTATGGTGGGACCGTAATGACGGAGGACGGACATCACTTTTACTATATTATAGATTTTTCTCCTCCGCAATGATATGAATTTTCAGAAATTCTGCATTAAAAATGAGCGATTAAAATAATTTAAGTGAAATATTTTAAAGATAATGATCGTTGAACTGTATCATTACCATTATCTGTCGCTTAATCCTACACCTTTCGTATTGCTAAATGAGTGCATAAACTATCATCACCCTTCTTAATTACCCCCATTGTTGCATCTGATATTTTTGAATTGTTTTGTTTTTGACAATTTTTACACATTTCGTGTAAATTTTTAGGATTAATTTTGATGATTTACGATTTTTAATTATTGCTTTGCGATTCGGGCATATGTTAAGTGCACACACGACTATTGTTGCACATTCATTGGCGTGATAATGTGTTTTGGCGAATGTCTTATGATTATTAATTATTTCTAATTTAAGATATATGATTCATTAAAAATATAAAAGACACGCATTAATATGCATTCAGTGATTTAATTTTAGTCGTTTAGCATTAGTTAATATGCACATTACATAAGCACCTTAATTTACTATACCCACAGCAATGTCAATGTTTGATTACGTCAAAAGATACCCCATTCTTTTGCAATTTAATTAGACTTTAATTAGTGATGATCATTCTAACCGATGAACTTTTAACTTTAACCCAAAATTTAAAGCTAATCTATTAACCTGATGTTGAAGTTATGGTTAATCCATTTTAACATGAGTTAACCTTTGTTTTTAAAGAATGATATAAAATTTTAGATAAAAATTTAAATAAACAATAATTTATTATTAATAAACGATAAATAGTAATTGACATTCGATACGTTTATGCACGTATGCATTACATAATTCATATTTAAATAGTTTTCTATTAATCATAACCATAATAAATTTTAGGAAAAGGTCTTGATTTTTAGTGTTACATTATATAGAGGGTTAAAAGGTTAAATTCAAGTCAATGAGTTTAGCCTTAAGATTAACCGTTGTGTTAAAGGTTAATTGAAATTTTAACCTTTTAACCTTTTGATCATCACTAATGTTAATAGAGGCGTATTAAATCATTTTTTGCAAAACTCAAATACATAAAACAAAGACTCAAATGTCATATTATTTGACTTATGACTCCACCCGTTAATGTATAGTATTTAAGGATTATTTAAGAGATGCCATTTTTAAGATTCTATAAGAAGTTATATGTATGTGTGTGCCGTGAATATAAAAGAATGTCCGTAAATGTTTGCAAAAAGTCTATTATTACACTCCTAATGAAAAGGGATTCAATAAAAATGACATAAAAGAAATTCAAAACAAACATAAAAGAGACATTAAAATAGGAAAAGTAAATTTTCAAGTGATTTCTTTAAATTAATGTATCGCTGCGTTAACAATTAAAAGAGAATACCGTTGCATATGCATATGCATTGAGTAAAAATTCACATTTAAACAAATGATAGACTTTCTGTTCCTGTATCTTAAGAATTAAGTCAATTTTTATGACTCATTCCGACAGGAAAAGTGTAAATGTGTCTCGAGTAAAGCACTGCTGTAGTAACATGTTGTGTCAAATGCTTAAAAAATCAGTAAATATTTGATGATTGATATGCTTTAGAGTCTAAAAAATTCGTGACCTCTGAAGACGATAAACTTTACAAATTGCTATGTATGTATATGCTATGTGTGTATATGCTATGTATTTGTGTATATGTATCTTTTAAAGTATAATGTGAATTTTATTATTTTCTTACTGAATGTGAATTGAGAATATTTTTTTTTTATTATGCCTAAACTTTTATTGTAAATATGTTTTTAAACTTATATATTACCCAATTTTAGAATAGTTTTGCCATTATCGGTTTCTTTTTATAGTAAATATTGTAGAATAGTGTTGAATATTGGATTTTCCGGACTCAAATAGAAAATAAAATGTAAATCACTGACTCATTAGTACATTAGAGTGTGGGGGGAACTAAAATAGTAAATGTCTCAATGGTAAATGTCTCATTTGAAAATTAATATGAAAATAATTTGAAAATGCAATTTTCATTACGAGTGGAAAATGTCATCAGAAAAATTACATTTGTAATAATGAATAATTAATTTGGGAAAAAGAGAATACCATTATTAAACGAAAACAAAAAGTGGATATGCGAATTGGATACTTGATTTTTCCTATTGGCATAACATGTAAATCACCATTATTTAAATTAATCCCGAAATTGTGGACCTTAATTTTTCTGATGCATATTTTTGCATTATTAATTTTTTTTACGTTTTATCCGTATCAATTATGAAATTATGTAAATACAATACAATGCAATGCTCTATTGTCTTTTGAGGATATTTAACGGATGAATATAAATATGAATGTAAATCGTAATTAAAATTAAAGTTTTAATTATTGATACGGTTCCGGTATCTATAGTAACACAATAGGAAGTATTTAGTCGCCCATAAACGTCTGGTCGCAGCTTAAATTGTTGAGCACACATCAGAGGGGAGGGGGATTAATGTTGGAATAAATTTAGCCGAAGTTTGGCTCTGCGCATTTCCGAGAAGTAAAAGGGCATACGAGTAAAGGCATATATATCTGTATACAGAATAACCTCTATAATTTCACTTCAATGGGCGCAAATATTTTCGTGAAAATAGACAATTGTGAAATTAGAGAATCTTTTAGCTTCCATCGGTTAGCATAGGTATTTAATATGGGACTGACACATTAGGTCAATTTATAGAGGTGGTCAAATTAGGGAGTGTGAAATTATAGAGGTTACTCTGTATATGTGTATATATGTGTATATATTTAGCGCATGCGAATGCACTGCGGATTCGATTTCTCTTTCCCTATCATCTCTTCTCTCTTTTGCACCTCTGAAGCAATACCATCGCTTCTCTTTAGTCCAACGATTCTGATTCCGCGATATGTGTGTGTATGTGTGTGTTTCAAAATGGCAACACTCGAGAGAGATCGGGATTCGGTTATGAATAGACATTTATGCACGTATCATGCTCAGAAGTTAAGAGTGTTATTAGAGAATATAATGGTAATGTAAGAAAACTCTTTAAACAACTACAATGAGATAATTAAGTACGGGAACATTGCGGTTGTCTGAATTGTGTGTGCCGCACTGTATTACGTGTATAGATATATATGTGTATATATATACATATATATATATATATATAATATAACTCTATCATGAAATGGTGTTTTTATCATTTTCTTGATAATGTTTATACTTATAAATTAATCTAATTATTTACATATTTCTATATTTCACTGATGTTCGCTGTTTTAGAGTGTTTTTTATAGTATTGGAATAACCCACATTTAGTGAGATAATACAGTATAATCAATAAGTAGCATCCTATTTATTAACGTGTGTTTAAACATAGCGGAGAATTTACGTTATAACTGAATCTATTTTCATCAGTTTTTGCGGTGCACATTTTTATTTGTCTCATTTTAAGGAAATTTATTGTAAAATTCTCTAATTATTTCTGTTTTTTAATGCTTACGTATGCACGAGAGACATGAGAAGGCAAATATTGTAAAATGCCGAAGTGATGAGTCGTTTTTCAATTCATATTTATCCGTTCATTTCTTTATAGTCATAGTCAGTTATAGTCATAGTCATAGTTATAGCTATAGTCAAACCCAGAATTGTGTGTATGTGTTGTATATGCACATTTTTGTGTCAGAATTGATTTATTGTTTTATGAAATTTGCCATTTTATGCCATTTTATGGACGTGAACGAAACGCATATTCTGATAAACACAATCAGGACATTAATTTGAAAAAAATAATATTTCTATTTATTTAAAAGGTCCTTCAAAAGATTGTGTCAGGAAATATCGATTGATTGGAACATGATGAAACACTGCTGATTTGTATAATACTACTTTTTAGGTATATTTATATTATTTATATTATATTATTTTATTTTATTTAATATTATTTCACATTATTTCATATTATTTTACATTATTTGTTAATGTAATTCTAATTTATAACATATAATGTAATTCTAAATGTAATATTTTCTATTGTATTGTATTGCAACGGCACAGTCGAGTGAAGGCTCATTGAATAGTGATGGGAACCGAAAATGACCCGTCGCGAAGTTATGATGTCACCGTTATGCAGCTCCGGGAACTTATGGACCACAGAGGTCATGAGGCGATTCAGTTGATTCAGCAGCAATTTGGGAACGTTCACAGCCTTTGCAATGCTCTTCACACTGCCCCTAATGAAGGTAATCATCATTACTATATTTATCATTTAAATGAGCGTTACGAACGTCTTGGCTTTAGCTATATTTATATAATGTTATATCATGTTCTATTTTAACGATGCAAATGCTATCATCACAATGACTTGAAATTCTTGCGTTTACGACACTTATTATATCGGTACGCGAATTTTATATTTATTATTTAAAGGGAATCGTCTCAATAAATTTAGTAATATCTTTCGCTGGTGATTGAATCTCCCCGCAGAGAGATAAGAAATCTGCCAAAAGCCTCTTCAACAATATCATTCCCATCTTCAACAATATCATCCGCATCTTTATTGTTTCCAAATCTTTCTCATCACTCAATATGTGATTACCCTTTTCTCCGCTAATCCATTTATGATCCAATCTTTGGGATCCGATTCATTCATTTGATACTAATTGTGTGAAACTTTATCGCTCCGACACATTCTGTATTTTTATCTCTGATTATGCAACAATATATGCAACAATATTATCGAATATCGATATTAGTATATCGATATACTAATATCAATATACTAATATCAATTATAAAATTGGGTCAAAATACTTTAGCGATATTATGAAAACATACATAACTTGACATATAAATTTTAATTATATTCATTTTAAAGTATGCATTTTTAACCATTTCTTTAAGCGTTTTACTCGTATCATAACAAAGGTTTAATCTAATAATACATGAGTATTCTGCAAATAATACTTTGACATTTATCAATCAACAAACACTTATACCGTAACCCATTGTAATGTGAATCTATTTTCACATCACTTATCGTTTCAAAGGTAATTATCTATACAATTGAAGTCATCTTTACGCAAAGGGTTACATCATAAATGGTTACATCAAAGAGCAGGAATTATTGCGGAAAATTAAAAATAAAAAGAGATGCGATTGTATCGGGATTATTACTAAAGAACTCCTTTTATCAGATTCTTATCTACCGTATCATAACATATTTATATACATATTTATGTTTTTTATAGTGAGTTTGGGTCATTTATTACCGACCCTCAGCATAAGATAGAAATTCTAATGATTGCGGTACATATGAGTACTTAAAATAATCAATAACATATATCGTGATAATATAATGATACTCTTAACTAACGTTACGATCGTGAAAGCTTTGAATGCGATCCGCTGAATTCATAAGAAGAGTATGATGATAATTTCTAAATGAGAAATAATATATTAGCATTGATTTTTGTGCAGAGATATTTAATAATAATAATATTAATCTGTGTTTAATTGTGAATCCGATAGGTTTGAGCGGATCGCCAAATGATTTAGAGCAAAGGAAAGCGGCATTCGGTTCAAATATTATACCCCCGAAAGCCCCGAAAACCTTTTTACAATTAGTATGGGAGGCACTTCAGGATATAACGTTAATTATTTTAGAAGTCGCTGCTATAATATCAATTCTTCTTGCCTTGTATAAGCCCGATCCTATGGACGATGGCGGCGGAGGTAATTAATTATCATTTACATCTACTTGAGTATACAAAAAATTTATCTTCTCTTTTGTTTTTTGCTTTCTAAAGGTTCTATCGAAGAAGAGAGTGAAGCGGGGAATATCGAAGGCGCTGCAATTTTAGTGTCCGTCATTATTGTTGTGCTCGTAACTGCCTTTAATGACTATACTAAGGAACGACAATTTCGAGGTAAAGTGTATCAGCATAATCATGGCAAATAATTACATTCCTTTAAAAAAATAAATAATTTCGGTAAATCTTTTGCTAGGACTGCAGAGCCGGATTGAGCATGAGCATAAGTTTTCTGTGATTCGGGGAGGAGAGGTGATCCAAATACAAGTCAGTGATTTGGTTGTGGGGGACATTTGCCAAGTCAAATACGGTAACAATGCATTGTCTTTACCAGCATTGTCTTTACCAGCATTGTCTTTACCATTTTTCCCTAAATTCATCTGAAAATCCCATTAAATCTCATTAAAGGGGATCTCCTTCCTGCTGATGGCGTTGTCATTCAAAGCAATGATTTGAAAGTCGATGAGAGTTCACTGACGGGGGAGTCCGATCACGTGAAAAAGGGTGATGCCTCTGACCCGATGCTATTCTCAGGTCAGAACATTGTTGAAATGATGCACTGAGTTTGAATGGACATAATAAAATTTTAGGAACTCACGTAATGGAAGGGAGTGGCCGAATGGTGGTGACCGCAGTCGGCATTAATTCACAGGCCGGTATCATCTTTGCACTCCTCGGCGCTGCACAAACAGAGGAAGACGCTCAAAAGAAACAAATGCGGAAGGGTCTGTGACTAAATACTCATCTCATTTAATTGCAATTTATCTTAACTAATTAATTAGAAACGTTTTTTTTCTTTCATTACTAACATTGAAAGTATCCTTTTGAAAAATTCTAGTTCTTAATTAGTGTCATTTTTCCTTTGTATGTGTGTTATATATTCCATTAACTGTCAAACAACAGACGCTAAAAAGGCTCGTAAAAAGAAGAAGAGCATCACAGGTGAACTAAAAATGCTCCCGTAGCGTTTATTTCTAATATTTCTATTTATATATTTTTTATAAAAATAAACATGCATTATATTTAGTTATGCATGATTATTGTAGTTTATTATTGGTTTAATTTAGTTTAATTTAATTAAATTTATTTGATTTTTAATTTAATTTCTAATGATTGCCCCAATCAATGTAATTGGCGAGAAAGGAGAATGGTGTTCGCCATTATAATGCATTTGTCTGTTTATAGCTGCATGTCCCAATGCTACTTCTACTCAACAGGAGATGATACCTCTCAATCAACCTAATCTTAACCCTTCTACCGTTTTAAGATATGGTAACTTTCATTTTTTATTTCATTTTATTTGTTTTTTAAATAACGTTTTGTCACTGTCACTGTAAAAATAGTCCGTCACTGTATCGTCACTGTCGGTGTTATTGTTAATTACATTATGTATTCCATCACTCTGTGTCAATTGTAAATTCTATTTTTATCGGTTATTCATTTTTAAATTTCTTTTTTATCTCATTCTGTCGCAGATGAAGAGACTCCCGAAACCAATACCGGCGTACCGGGAAACTCTCATATGAACGCAACCACTGCCAATACTCATGCAGGAGCCGAACCCATTTTGACCGAAACTCCGACTGAACAGAGAAAGTCAACGCAAGAAGAGGATACGTCAAACCCCAGAAAAGAGAAATCGGTACTTCAGGCAAAACTCACTAAATTAGCAATTCAAATTGGTTATGCAGGTATGGGGTGTCGCACTTTACGCGTTTACCATTAATGCGTGGGAAATTTAATTTAATTTTAATTTAATTTAATTTGTAGGCTCTGCAATCGCTGTATTAACTGTAGTAATATTAATATTGAGATTCGTGATATCGACGTTTGTTGTAGAGTCAAATGAATTCACAATGCGTTACATGCAGTACTTTGTCAAATTTGTCATTATTGGAGTCACTGTACTTGTAGTTGCAGTCCCTGAAGGTCTTCCACTTGCAGTCACTCTGGCACTTGCCTATTCTGTTAAGGTATGAATGCATTGTTGCAATGTGCTGAGTGTATTGTTGCAATGTGCTGAGTCTATTCTTACTTAATTGGATGGTTATTTATAGAAAATGATGCTCGACAATAACTTAGTTCGGCATTTAGATGCGTGTGAGACAATGGGCAATGCTACTGCTATATGCTCAGATAAAACGGGAACGTTAACCACAAATAGGATGACAGTTGTACAGAGTTTCATCTGCAGCATCCATCACAAAACTTCGCCAAAATTTGAAAATCTTCCGGCAAATGTCGCGCAAATATTAATCGATTCCATCTCTATTAATAGCGCATACACATCTCGAATTATGGTAAATTTACAGTTTATTCGAGGAAATTTAATTAAATTTAATTGAATTAATGAAATGTCTTCTATGAATAGCCCGGCGATAATCCTGGAGAAATGGCAAAACAGGTTGGGAATAAGACTGAGTGTTCACTCCTCGGGTTCGTCTTGGACATGGGACGGAATTATCAGACCAAAAGAGATGAGATTCCCGAAGATAAACTCCATAAGGTTTATACTTTTAATTCGGTTCGAAAATCAATGAGCACAGTGATTCCATTGGATAATGGCGAAGGTTTTCGTGTATACACAAAGGTTTGTGTTTAAACTACGGAAATACAAATTGAATTACGATTATATTTATCGGCAATCTTAGGGTGCGTCTGAAATCGTAATGAAAAAATGTATGTTCATCTATGGGAAAGACGGTACATTATTGAGATTTCC
Organism: Hypochthonius rufulus; assembly: GCA_000988845.1. Classification (NCBI taxonomy): domain Eukaryota; kingdom Metazoa; phylum Arthropoda; class Arachnida; order Sarcoptiformes; family Hypochthoniidae; genus Hypochthonius; species Hypochthonius rufulus. The sequence goes on from LBFL01014022.1 coordinate 14,078, forward strand.
TAAAGAAGAACATGAAAAACTCGTCAAAAATGTAATTGAACCGATGGCATCTGACGGTTTACGGACGATATGCATTGCGTATAAAGATTACGTGAGGAGAAAACCGAATGCTCCTAATGAAATACAAATGGAAGCGGAACCCGATTGGGAAGACGAAGATTCAATAATAACCCGACTCACGTGCCTCTGTATCGTTGGGATTGAAGATCCCGTCAGACCTGAGGTGAGATATTTATGTTATTTAAAGAATTTCATTGCTTAATAATTGATTAACGTAATTGTAAAGGTTCCTGAAGCGATCCGCAAATGTCAAAGGGCGGGTATAACCGTACGAATGGTTACGGGAGATAACTTAAACACTGCGCGCTCAATTGCAATGAAGTGCGGTATCATTAAACCCGGTGAAGATTTTTTAATTTTAGAGGGTAAAGAATTCAACAAAAGGATTCGTGATCATAATGGTGAAGTGCAACAACAATTGTTCGACAAAGTGTGGCCACGATTAAAGGTCTTAGCGCGGTCCTCACCGAGTGATAAATACATTTTAGTCAAGCATATTATAGAAAGTAAATTGAACCCCAACAGAGAGGTCGTCGCTGTGACCGGTGACGGCACCAACGATGGGCCCGCCCTGAAGAAAGCCGATGTCGGCTTTGCCATGGGACTTGCCGGGACTGACGTGGCAAAAGAGGCCTCCGATATCATTCTTACCGATGATAATTTTTCGAGTATCGTCAAAGCAGTTATGTGGGGACGTAACGTTTATGACAGTATTGCTAAATTTTTACAATTTCAACTCACCGTTAATGTTGTTGCTGTTATCGTCGCATTTGTTGGCGCCTGTGCAATTGAGGTGAGCATCGATGATGATGACCTTTGAAAACATGTATGACCTTTTCTTAACCCTTACAGGACAGCCCCTTAAAAGCCGTTCAAATGTTATGGGTGAATCTTATCATGGACACTCTCGCATCCCTAGCACTGGCCACGGAAATGCCCACACCGAGTCTATTGATACGGAAACCGTACGGCCGCACGAAACCCCTCATATCCAGAACCATGATGAAAAATATCATCGGTCATGCGATTTATCAGATGATTATCATCTTTTTCCTTTTATTTGGAGGTACGCCCCTTCATGATCCTGTTCCTTGCAATGCATTAGAGACAGATTATGATACACGACTGAACTCTTTTATATATATCTAAATGTTTTATGTGATACTTCAGGTCACAGATTTTTTGATATCGATTCGGGACTATACGCGGGACTTCACTCTCATCCCTCTCAGCATTTCACAATAATCTTCAATACATTTGTGATGATGACTCTTTTTAATGAAATGAATTCGCGTAAAATTCACGGCGAACGTAACATTTTCGAAGGATTATTCACTAATCCAATATTCTATGGTATATTATTTGTTACCGCAATTTCACAGGTATGGCATTAAATTAAATTATTGAGGTTTTGCGTTTGAATAATATATGAGACGATTCATAATTTATCAATGGCATCGTTACGTGTGATGTGTATTTATGTGCATTTATAGGTATTGATAGTGCAATTCGGTGGAAGGGCATTCTCCACGACAGAATTAACATTAGAGCAATGGATGTGGTGCGTTCTCTTCGGCGTCGGAACATTGTTGTGGGGACAGATAATAACGACACTCCCGACGAAGCGCATCCCCAAGCAATTCACTTGGGGTTCAGGTCCGCCCGAGGAGATCATGGACGGGACAAGTTCTCTCGTGGAGGACGGTAGCAGTGGTTCGTTGTCGCAGGACGTGAAACGGACCGGACAAATACTTTGGATCAGAGGATTGACGCGACTGCAGACACAGGTATGTTTAATACAATTACATAACACGACAATTTCACAACAACAGGCACAACAATTGAATTTAAAACGGCTGAGCTTAGGTTCGCCAACATCTCCTACAACCGCAACAGCCACTACTACAACAATGACACTAAACAAATAAGTGTGTGATGGTTGTGGCACACTTACAACACACTTACAACACTTACAATACGGGGGCGAACAATTTGTGAATCAAAGTTAAACTCGCAACGAATTTATTAGCCTAAAATGTAAATGATGTTATATTTATTATTATCATTCACAAATTGATATCCCCTCTCTTATCCAAAGCAAACCAAATATATCTTTAAAACGAATATTAAGCATTAAGGCAATCTTATTATATACTTATTATATATTGTTTAATAACACGGGTGTCACAACAATGGTCCGCGCGCCATTAATTTCACAACGAACGTTAGAGTCTGAAATTTATTGATATTGCAATTTTAGCGAAACAATTGACCGCGCACCAAACGTTTTGACACCTCTGGTTTAATAATTTATTGAAAAAATAGTTGAATATTGAATAATTAGAGTGATATTAAGAAATTAATAATTCCTAATGTATAAACATACCATACCATTACACACATATACGATTGACAGTGATTATGACAGTGATTATATTAGTGATCTCAGTTTAGACTTAATTTTATTAGACATTTTAATCTTAAAGTACAGCCGTGACCAGAATTATGTCATTGGCGTTCATACACTTTCTAGTCATGTCTATTTCAGTTGCACACACGTATGTGACAGAAGCACATACACAAATTGCATGATCTCATTATCTTGATTATGATCTCTCTCAATATACACTATTTAATTATATTTAATTCTCATCAATGAGCATGACATGCATTGTATTATTTAATTGCGAACACAATCAATAGCCAAATTTCTATTCATTTCTCTCACAATTATGTCAAAATAGTGGTGATTGTTTTGTTACTATTGGCAAATCTCTGCATATTTCTGTTAACAGCGCACACCTTTTCACGTTTCGATATATTTGAGCCGTTCTCATTTTATCGTTATATTTTCATTCATATATGTTCATTATTTTCTCGTTTTTATACTCTCGTTTAAGATAATCATGTTTAATGATTTAATGTTTAATGATACATGTTTTATCATACATTTGCTAATATGTCTCATGTGTTTCGATTATGCTTTATGCTCACTCTTCAATGGTGTATCTCTTCAAATGAACTGCTCATATACTATTGCTTTTTAAAACTATTATTATTGGGAAAGTATTTGGTTCTTTTGCATGTATCGGTGTTAATTTTCTGATGCATTTAAACTGATTTCCACAATTAGAGTGAACACCGACATTAGTCAGAGTGCTGCTTCTGGTGATGGAGTTTCGGGTATCTTTTAATTAAGTGCTTTCAGCTGCAAATCTTAAAGCTCTTTATCAATCATTTAATAATGCACCAAAAATTTTATTGCACAATTCATTTCCATTGATTTACGAATCGTTTATGATTTGAACGTAAACAGTTATTATTTTCGAATGATTATTATTATTACCGCTGCCATTTTAAATGAGATTTAATAGCACAAATGCAGTTTAATTTTTAACGAAATCTCTTCACAGTCTCTCCTCTCCTATTTACGGTCCGTGTTGTTTTGTTGTTAAAAGGGTTATTATAATTATCATTATCATTAGTTTAATAATCAATATGTTAATAATCCTCTAAATAAAATTGTTTATTAATGTAACACAAGTCCTGTAATCCTTATTTTTAGCATTTAAACCTTTTCAAAGCCTTTAATTTTATTGCTTTTCTAATTGTGTCTGATAAAAAATAACTAAATTTGTTGTGTCCACCATTGGCCTACACGATAATTGATTGACAAATGTGTCATCCGCAAGAAACACAAACACCGCCTAAAGTCCTCAGCCATCACATCCCTCTCTAACCAAACCTCTCAACCAAATTATTACAATTGTCCATCCATACCCATCCGATCTCATCCTTTATGGGCGCACTTATCCGACACAAACGGGTGCAGCTGTTCGCGATGATACGAGAAAATAACATCATCGACATCGTCTCTTAACGACACTCTGACGATGCACGACTCAACGTATTGTTACGATGCACTGAAATTGATTTGAGTTGAATAGGATTTTGCATGAGCATGTTATTTACGGATGATGATAGGTTTTTTACAATTTAGTTGATGGATGTAGTCGCACAGCACAATATACTGCAATATACCGTAATATACCGTAATGTACCGCAATATACCACATTATAGCAGATTTAAGCACATTATTGAATTACTATTAAATTGTCAAAACAGTTGATTAATTACGAGTTTATACGTTTTAATCTCCAACGGATATACATTCAATTATATTACACGAGTACTGCGACCATTTCCCACTCTATTCTTACCTCACTAAATGAGTATTCTTTTCAATATATTTAGACTTATATTATACTGATATTAATTGGTTGAATCTTTTTTAGTCAATATTTGCCCACACTGTATACGAGAGAACTGACACTTTACTTTACCATACTAATTAATTACAATTTTCCCTCGACAATTGTTGTCTAATTTTGATACAATAGTTATTTTGTGTGAAATTTGCATTTCTATTACTGATTGGGATTTATTTTGATTGATTCTCATTAACCCTTTTCTTTCATTTCGTGGTATTTATATTTTGTGTTTTGCCACTGAGAGTCGTTAATGTTAATTAACTTAAATATATCATTATGAACATACGACAACAGTTAACGATTGTTCAATGTCATAGTTAATGATAATGAAAATATCGATGGAATGATGTATCTGATTTCAATCGTCACACATTATCGACTGAATTCCTCTCCAAAATGTCCCTTTTCCATTATTCCGTTATTAGTTTCTCCAATTTTCTAATTGATTGGCACACTCCACACTTCCACATTCAAATAAAACACTTCCTTAACACTCGCATTATAATTTATTAATAATTAATTAATATTTAATTAATTAATAATTAGTTAATTTGTGATTTATTTGGTGCTCCCATATATTTTCTCTTTCGCTTCGCAGCTCTTTACGCTGCTTTTTATGTTATTTTGTATTTAATGCGTTCTCTTTTCATTGCAGAATGCCGATTTGTTTATTGTTTTTATTCTTAATTTAATTGCCTATTATTTTATTATAATGAGAAAATGATTCACATTCATGGACCGTCATATTTAACGCTTTTAACACATGTCAAGTGATACCGCCATTGTTGTATCGATTTTCGTTTCTCTATAAAAAGGGGAAATAATCGATACCCTTAATTGTCTATTCCTTTGGAATACTTTATGATGGTCCGTGGTAAATATGGATATTTTCTCAGATAATAGGGAAAGACGCTTTAATGATCGATGCCCGACATTATGATTATTTATTATTTTTATTGGGAAATGGTCAATGGCATAATATGGGAAAACATATATAAAACGGTTAAATATAAATATATAAAATATAAATATAAATAAACGCTTTTTATTTACTTATGACACAATTGCACGCTCCGCCAAACGTTTGACATAACACGACAATACACAAACACACAGTGCTGTGTGCCTACAAAACATTGTCCCCTCTTCTTTCCTCTTCGCAGTTACGTGTAGTAAGGGCCTTTAAAAGCACATTGGAAGATATGGAAGAAAGACGTAGCGTCCATAGTTTGCACAGTTTGCGGACTTCACGTTCGCATCCCGGCCCCCGACCACTGTCAGATATCAGTTATATAGATGAAGAAGTAAATGCTCCCTCCCCCAATGACTACCCCTACGACATATACCCTAAGAACCCTGTAGGACCCCAATTTGGCAATCTCCATGCCCGACATAACACCTCTAAAGACCGCCATTATCCTCACTACCGGCATCACATATCGACCATAGCGGCACCCGGTTCGGTGAGTGGTTTGGGAGAGACGGCACCATTGTTGAATAAGGAACCGCAAATGGAGCGAAGCAGAAGCGCACCATTCTCGAGCTTTCATCACACGGCCAACTTACATCCCGCAACGCAGAGTCGATCATCCACAGCATCCGCCAGTATCAATTCGGCGAATTCCTCACCCGCATCTTCGAATAACTCTTTAGCTGTTAATCAGAGACTTCATCCTCAAGCGCCATCCGCCTCAACACGGCCATCAGCAGCCCTTAACAATCCATTAGTTCAAGGGTATCATCTTTTAGCAGAGCCGAGCAGGATCCACGAAACCAGTATTTAACATAATTATTAGTGAAAATATGAAAATATTTACTTTTATTTCCATATCAAGTGAAATGACTCAATGACTTATATTTATTTATACATTTCAACAATATATTTCAACAATATATTAACAACGAGTGTTGCGAGACGCAAAGAATTACTTATATGACACAATTCTGCCCAAAGCTGTGAGGATGCAATATCCATACAATGGTTGCCTAAAATGTTCATATTTCTTATGTTATTATTAGTAATTTTAGTAATCAAATGTTTGATGCCTTTACTATTACGTGCGGAATGAGTCGTGTGTTATTTAATACCGAAAACAGTATAATTTACTGATATTTTCACATACGGTTGTTACTGACTAATATATAATGTTTGGTGATTAATGCCATCAGTTTAATTGTGATGACGCGTCCATTAACAATAACATGTATGTTGGCAAAAGGAGAGAGAGACACTGATTGAGGTATTCTCAAACAATGAGCACCGAGAATGTTGTATAAGAAACAATACCCTAACGATAAACCATGTCCAAAACGTTGTGCCACAATTGTAACAGAATAGGTTTTGCATAACATGGCGTTGTCCTGATGATGACTGAATCAGTCACTGTTTATTTACACCGTTAATGTTAATTCAAGTCTTAATGATGCACTCCCATTCTCGTTTCAACACATACAGCTCAATATTATATTATATGTTTAATCACAACACAAATGTCCGAGTCTTATCATCGCATGTTTTCACAGGAATTATTCAATTGTAATATACGACGGGTTAAAGATTTACGAACCCATTCAAATATAAGGGTCAATTGTCCTGATAAGTACAATCAATTGCTTCTCGCGGCAGCATTTTAACAAAGATCGTTATAAATTATCAGTATGCATTTTACAGGGTAAAAAATAATTACGAGAATTGTTTAAACCCTTTTAGGATAATTGTTAATCGCGCATTTTTCTCTGTCTTCCTAATTATATATTCAAAAAGAATACACATTTTATTTATGTGAATACTCATTAAGGTATTAATAGGAAAAATGCAGGTAAATTTAGGTGAGAGTATTCAACAGAACATAATTATTGATATTATTAATAATCATGAATTTCAGTGTAAAACAGAAAAATTGTATTTGTAATTATCAAATCTGTAAAAATACGATCGAAAATTTTCACATTTATGATCATTATTTGTGTGACCATTACCCACAAATGAGATCTCAATGCGTAACCCCAATTTTTTATGATTTCATCAAAAATCATGCCCTAAAATAACCGTTTTCAGTTGAGATTAGATTATGTCGAATATTTCTAAATATATTTACATAAACAGATTATAAATATCATCGGATATTACACTTTCGTGAATGACTATGCAATCATTAAACTCATTTAAATTCCTTTTTTGGCAATTTTTTGTTTTGTGTAATTTAATTTTTTAAATTCATTGAAAATATACTAAACATATACTAAACTTCCCATACAATTGTATTAGAATTATACTATTATTAAATAGTTAATGAGTGTTATGCATTGAGACTCAATGTATGGTAATGGAGGGATTTCATTAATTTGTAAATTATACATGTAAATGTTTATTATGAATTGATTATGCACTCGGTTTAAGACTATTTGCTCATTGGTGTGTTAGAAAATATTGTGCTTTAAACGGCAGCGATAATAATGGTCATATATTGAAATATAACGAAATAT
>LBFL01014037.1:0-17154 GCA_000988845.1 Hypochthonius rufulus
GATTTAATATACAAAATCCCATGTTTAAAACAATGTTTTTCAAACCCCGTCGCAACAATTGTATTTCTTATACGAAAAAACTGCACAAATATTTTCAAATTCTAATTTTAAATTATTGTGTACACATACAGACACTTCAATAATATAGATTTCTTGGAATTCGTTTGGGGCCTGTTACTATTAACAACAATGGAAAACATTGTTAAAATGACTTATAACAAAGAGTTACAACAATACTCACATTGTTTTATAACGATGTGAATTTTAGTGTTGAAAATCATTTTTGAAAAGTGTCACAATATCTTAGCTAAAGTAATTATTGTATTGTTACAATTTATTTTTCATTGGCAACAATGAGTTTTTTTGAGCTAGTGAAATTCATACAATTTACTGTGTGGATGCACAAAAATGCGATTTTGTAAAGATTTTGCTAAAATATTGGAATATCTGGATATGTATGTGTGTTTATCTGTCCACAACAATTGAAATTGAATTTAAAAATTCGATATTAAATAAGTTGTTGCGCGCGTTGCGTAGCGGCTGAGCTAATAAAATTGTTGCAATATTATTTTTAACAATTGTTTCAAGCAATGAATTTGAAATTTAATCGTGGCAAGGATTTAATGTTTTGGCTCGTTTTAATATTATTAAAATATTGAAGTGTCTGGATGTATATTTGTGTGTATGGATGTTTGCCCGCAACAATTGGTATTTGAAAATTTAAAATTAAAAGCGTTGTTGCATGCATGCGCAGCAACGGAATTTATTTCAATTGTTGCAACGGGTTTTTGAAAGATTGTTTAAAGATAAGAATTTTTATATGGACGCGGGTAAATTATCAATGGACAAACGAAGTCATCTATAGTGTGAAATGAGCATAAACACTTAGAAATGACTATAATACTTTATTATGAAAATGGCTAAATTACAAATGACGTCAATTACTTGTTAGTTACTTCAACAATGGTTATAAAGTGTCGCACTGAAGCTCAATGTTTAAAGTCTGAGATCGATCTGAAGGGTAAATCTTGAGATTTCCGCATTATAGCAAATTATTGCAGAATGTGAGTTCTGAGTGTACTGAGCTGATCATGGCGAATGCTGCATGATTTTGAGAATTACGTTTGATAACGATTGAATCCTATGATGCTCAAATCTATAAACTAAGTGAATGAACCTTTTGTGTAACTGTTCATCTAGTTCTGGAAATTCATGATTCTGTACTATGAATTTCTGTGCGCATCAATATTAATTGTTGCATATGTTAAAGGTGCAAAGCATTGGGTGTGTGTTTTGTCCGAAACAATTAAAATCTATATTATTAAAATATTGAAGTGTCTGGATGTGTGTATGTCTGTCCGCAACAATTGAAATATCAATTTAAAAATTAAAAATTTTAGTGCGGGCTTTTTGCATTTAACAGGAATTCAATTGTTGCGACGGGTTTTTATAAATGTTGTTTTAAGGAAAGATTTTTGTATGTGAAAGCTTATTGTTGCAATTTGTAAAGGTGCGAAGCACCGGGCTTTTGGCTTGTTTGAATTTAAAAATATTTGTGAGGGCCTTTCTCATGCTAAACGAAAATTTAATCATTGTGATTGTATTTTTGTCTCAATAATTGAGAAAATTATTTTTATATACAAAATTCAATGCTTAAACATTTTTCAAAACCCATCGCAACAATTGAATTTCCGTTTCAATGGAAAAATCCCGCATATATAATTTCGAATTTCAATTGTTGCGGACAGATGAACACACACCCATTCCAATATTTTAATAATATAGATTATCACATTATAATAAACCATATGAGTGCGGGCCTTTTACCCCTATAAAGTACGTAGGGGTACGTATGACATCGGCTTACGTCAAATTAGTGTTTCGGGGGACGGGAAACAAATGATATTTAATAATACAATTTATTATTTAGAATCAACAATAGTATTAAACAATTGGTATTTCAATTATCAACTTAAAGTGATGCAACAAAACAATTGAATCATTCTCATTCTGTACTCCTTTCGGTACGGACGTGTTTTGAGGTCAGAAGTGAAAGAGTGCATCAGACAATTGAGCCATGGGACCACTACCACGTTAAAAACGGAGCAGTGCGACCACCAGCACATAAAAAATGGCGCAATGGGACCACCATCATTCACAAGAACGGAGGTGTGGATGGACACCACATTAAAATACAGAGTGATCTTCAAACGCTGTTATAAAAGAGGGGAGAGAAGAACGTCACCACTATATAATGACGTGACAGACTCAAGTCACTTTTAATCAAACGGAAGAGTGAACGGTCGCCACTACGAACTGACGGTGTCCATCACCAGAAAATCGGAAGAGTGTCCCATCAACACTGTCCCTATACACTAATGAAGAGCCTTGTATGCCTATAAAATAATAAATGGGGTGAGTGATACTGCTGTCACTATAAACTTACGGAAGAGTGGGTTTTCCACCACTATAAAAGGGATGCCGTTGGGATCACAACCACGCTAACGGAGACTATATGATAGTCAATTTGAAAATGATGATTACATATGAATTTATATGTATTTTTAAATAAATAAAATGACTACTTTTGTCTCTGAAGAGTCTATTTCTACAAAACATACGTCGCATCAAACTTTAGTGTAACAATTAAATTTCGTTTCAATGAGAAACGCTCACAATTTTTAAATATTCGCATTTTATGTTATTTACTCACCTACACATAGACACTCATTTGAATATAATCATATAATATGATCATTATTAATAATATTTATAAAATACTAAAACTTATTTATTTGAAACATATTAAATAAGGGAATGTTACATCTGTTTTCATTTAAATAACATACGGTCATTCATTATAATCTTAAATATTATTTATCATTTCAATAAAATGTTAAACCCCAAAATCCTCATCCCTATTTCTGTGATTTTTCAAATGAATTATACATTTTTATAAATTCCTAATTTAAAACTATAATCATAATCAAGAAAAAAGTTGCATTTTCGTTGATGAGAGTCTCAAAAAAGACCAATTATTTGTTATATTAAATTATATTAAATATTATAATTAATTAATCAATTAATTATTGAACATCATTTTCGATTTGAATCGTGACAAAAGCACACTCCACACGCAGAAGCGATTCGTTTGCTTCAAAAGTCGAGAATAATCAATGGTCTTAAGTCAAATAAATATTGAATATACATGTTCAACAGGACTAGAATTAGGCACTAATATCTGCACGAATACTCATGATGCCATCGATTAAAGTCGACGTTATATACAATTAACTTTCCATTCTCAAGACCGACCAATAAATACTTAAAATCCGCGAGTGTCAGTGATTTGACGCGGTTCTGTTCGCCCTGAAATGCCGTCGCCAATTCGCACGTGTTTAGCACGTACAGTGGCGTCAGGTCAAAGGTACGCATTATTTTTATTATGTTAGCGCTTTCGGCCATAATTAGATATTCGCCGTCACGTGTCACAGTCAATAGCGAAGTGTCTTTATCACGTGGATAGTCACTGCTACCGAAATGGACACACTTCATTAAATGACCGCGCAAATTATACGAAAATAATAATGCATTTTGATTCGGTTGTCGTTCGGGTTTCGCCATTTTCGACAATTTCCTTCCGGTCGCAGTCATTGGTTCTTCGTGCGGATCGTTCAAAACGGGCACAGCAATACCTGCAATAAACGCCAATTCACGTGACATCACTAAATTAGTGATTAAATAATCGTGATCATCAAACGCCGAACAATAATCAGTGGCATTTTCCGATGTTAAACTCGATGCGTCATTTTTGGATTCATTTTTACTTTCGTTGGTCTGACTCTTGATCCCCCCTTTAGCACCTTTGCCCAACATACTCGCCTCTAAATTGGCTTCTGTAACAATAAACATTGTTTAAACAAAACCTTTAACATGATAAACGCTATAAAATACCTTTAATATCATAGATTTGTTCGTCAATACTTTGTTCGTCATTTCTATAATCAGCATAACCGATTCCCCTGATTGAGAGAGCACCTCTTTTCCTAATATCGATTTCAGTAATGCATTCGCCGTGACTCGTCGTGTGTATCAATACATTGTTGCGGGACGCACTTACGATAAGTCCCAATTCGGCACTTATCAATAACGAGATTATAGTTGATTCGTGACCGCAGAGAGTGAGTTTCGGGAGCGGATTTGCGAGTGACGACGTTCCATTCCCCTCAATTTGGGCATATTTGGCATTCCATGTCCACAACAATACCGAACAGTCCTGACTCCCGCTCGCGACGTAAAAGTCGGCCGCGACATTACATTCGCTTCGGGTCAAACAACTGACCATTCCCCTGTGACCGTAGATTATTTGTGTCAATTTACCAGTTTCGGTTGAATAAACGCGGAATGAATTATCGTAAAATGGAGACATTATAATGTGTTTCGCGTCAATTGTGACAATATAATGACATGGCAATGCACTGCATAAATTAGTGGTGTCCATTAATTGGCGTTTCGTGGTCGAAGTCGGGGAGACTAATGATTGGTCCATAGTGAATGGGGAATTTGGCTCTTTAATGTTCCACTTGTGAAGAGCGTATTGTTGATGCGAATTAATGGTGACAATTGTTGATGCTGTATTAGGCGTGGCATTATGCGAAGCGCATGAAGCAATATGTGTCACTGCGGCATTAAATGGAAATTTCACAGACATACAAACCTCTTCCATCACTGGTGAAAACATAAGCGGAGACACGTGCAATGCACTGCTTCGTGGGGGATGCGGTTCTGAGGTCAGTTGCGATGGCGTTTGACCGAAATGACGGATTTGGGATTCAATCGCTTCTCTAAGCGAAGGATCATTAACTCCGGATAAATCAGTATTTCCCTCATATGTCAAATAATAGAATACGTTAACAGCCCTAACTGCTTCGGGACCCTTTTGTTTGTACCCGAAAATGAGATCGATCCATTGATGCAACTGACACGACACTAAATCAGACTCAAGTGCCATCCGATGCAATCTGATGAAATGTTCGGGAGAGTCCGCCCACGGGGGGAGTTCGACATCCTCCAGACAACTGTTGCCGTTCAGAATTTCCGGGAGATAATAAAACTCAGGTATAAGTTCCTTGACATTCTGTTGACCGCCCATTAATGACGCAATCCAAGAATCACGCACCGATGTGAAGAGTCGGGCATCGTCCTCTAAACGCCCGTCCTGTAGTGCCATATATGAACAATAGAATGGCTGAAGTCGAATGATCCATCCTAATGTAAAAGCAGCGGTGGAATAATGAGTACCGTAGTGAAATGCCGGCACTAAATTATTGTCCCAATTATTGAATCGTTCAATAAACTCAGAGCGGCGTTCACTGTTGAGAGCACCGATCGGTTTCGAGAGGTCCCGAAAATTCGTCGGTTGCGCCAAATCGAGTTCATTACTCTCGTAATTCGTGAGAATCCACGGGAATACCGGATATTGATTTAGGTCCTGATACGTCCGCCCGGCAATTGTATTGAGAAACATGAGATATTCAAAATTACTGATCTCTCTCTTTTGCCATTTCTGCGTCATATTTGATGCCGCGAATATTTGTTTCGGCGACATTAGTGATGCGCGTCGCGATTGCGGTATACCATATTTAACCCCAACACCAACGGGAGGCAAATATTTAATTACTTTTTTGACAGTTTCGAAATCACTAAACGCAAACATAATTGATGTTCGTTGAGCCATAAAAATTTCAATTGCATTTTGTTGCAGCAAAAATCGTCGCGTGAATATCGCGCGAATCTCATTCAACGATATTTTCCCGTTATACGTGAGGAGATCACAATATTGTAGAACTATTAAATCCAAATCCTTAAACCCTTTCATTCCTTTAGATCCGCTCCCACTTAATCCTTTCATCATATTCTCATTCCGCTCTCCTTTAATCTTTTTATTCGATTTATTATCTCCTTTAACATTAGTATTCGCCCCTTTAACATCGATTTCACTGCTGTGAGCCTCAAAGAACAATTCATTAGCAGTGATCTGAAGAACCCCTTCAATTGAATATATACACCATATTAATGAACATTCAACAGTATAAAGTACGGCGCCATTAAACTCAGCATTTGTTTCACTTTCTTGAGCTGATTCATCAGCTTCCCATAGAAACAATTCATTTTCTTCGTCCTCTAAACGTGTTGATGATAATGTCGTTACTGTTTGTTTCGGCAGAATCAATGGATTCGCCATCACTTCTTCATTCTTATCTCTTAATTCATCATCAGTATATTTTTCATTTTCTTTATCAGATACTCTAACAGCATTTCCGGGCTTACATAACACACTACCATCTGTATAATGAGAATCGGCATTTTCCTGTGACCGTAAAACTTCATAAATATCCTCAGCCCCAAACGGATCGCACACGAACCGTCTCTTGCGACGGGCATCGTCTTCCCATGAATCGAGTTTATAATACTTTTTCCCCTTTCGATTTAAATTCTCCTTAAATCGTGTATATAACATCCAATCGCGTCGTTTCGCCGAAATTATTAATGAATTTATAAGCATTTCTTCGTGTGTTCTGCTATTTTGTGTATCGACACACGATTGTGTAAAAGTTTCGTGTTTCGAAACGTCATCAGCACGTAAACGATTCAATATAAACTCCGCTTCCATAGCAACGCGTACGATGTGATCCTTCATTGCGTGTGACAATAGTCTTCCCTCATTAATCAATTCAATAAATGCTAATCCCGCATTCTTCTGGAGTGTGTTTTGCCACTCCTGTGAACACAAAAGCATCACTAATTCAACGGGACTCGCATCGGCCCTTCGAAATGTTCGTACCGCCTCTTTACTGACCAAATCCTGTCCGTGGGATCCGAGGAGAGTCTTCGATAAAAACGTTGCGAAATCACACATAATCTCTCTCAAAAGTGGGCATACACTTGAAAGAGTCGTCTCTAATTTAGCAGTTAATTTCTCTGCAATATTCGAATCGAATTGCGTTTTCGGCAATTCAATCGGTTGAATTATTTCCGACGGATCTAAAGTACCGGAGTCAATGTTTTGTTCGGGTGGCGACGAATGAGCACTTTCATTGGATGCCTGTGAATTTCTTCGACTGCCTCTTTGTGTTTGCGAAGAGTTCTCTCGTTTCGGTTCAATGATATCGCGATATTTCGACACCATTAATACTGATATAAAATAAAGCGTCGCTAATGCCAGAAATTGTGATTGTCGTGTGTCTGCATCGGCGTCGCGGTAAATACATGCTCTTAACCGGTTAATGTCCATCTCCTGAAGCAATCGCATCGGATCTTTGATTGGTAATGGTTGAATCGGGAAGAATGCATTAAGTGCATTCGGTCCTTCGCCATTATCTAATTTCGTAATTAAATCACTTGAATCACTTGAAAAATCAATACCGAAGAGTTCGGCCGCTGTTGTGATACTCGTACCGACATTATTTGCATGTTTAGGATTAATTGATTCGATGTCATTCAAGTTAAGGGTTCCCGATTCGAGATGCTTCTGAATTGTAAGGCAATTCTTTACTGCGACGGTACACACTAATCGCAAACATTGACGTAATATGCCACCCGAGGACATGTTTTTCTCCGCTTCTAATTCACCAAAATTAACATGTGTCGCGGCAAAACATAATATATCAATCAAATTAACCAATCGATAAAGCAATGAATTAGCATCACATGATGTTAATCCCTCATCACCTGTTGCAACAGTTGCGGAGGCACCGCTTCCTCCAGTAGCAGCGGCGAGTAACGGCAAAAGTCCACCCGCGGCTATGATTATGTTATCGCTTAACTGTGAGACCAAATGAATTGCATTAACAATGTAAATCTGATTCTCGGAGTGCTGCAATATTTGGTCCAATTGAAGGGACCGCTGCGATCCGGAATCGGACCGTTCCACACCCTGACTCCGCCATAATTGAAGATCACACTCAACTGAATATAACAAATCATTGAGTAACTTTAAGTGGAGATAACTCCAACGAAATTCCGGTATTCTAAATGCGGGTGTCGCCGATGTTTTCGATGAATATGTATTGGACTTTTGACCACTCAAAAATAGTGAAGAATAAAATTCTTTTTGGGGATTCTGTGGACGCCTGAATTTGCGTGTTGGAGCGACATCAGGAACTGTATTGGACAAATTGGATTCGACATTAGGCACCGTTGATTCTGTAGTGTTTGAACATATTGTGCTGATTGGAGGTTCGGGCTCAACAATTCTATCATCATCATTATCAGCATCAGCAGCATCATCACCATTTTTTTCATTCTTAACATTCGTATCTTCCGAAGTTTCATCATTAACTTCTAAAGGCTTTTCAGTTATATTATCGTTTTGTGTTAAATTCTTATCATCTTGGGATGGAGTTTCAGTGACGGGTGAAGTCGTGACAGATTCACGATCATCTTCAGGACGAGGATCATCTTCGGGACGGTTTTCATCATCATCTGGCGTTTCGTTATTACTATGTTTTGAGCTGATTCTTTCAGTATTATTTTTATTGCTCAAAATTGAGACATCAGTAGTGTCATGACACGTTTCATGTTCATTGATTTCACCATTTATTACTTTTCTCTTTAATTCACTTTGAGTTGAACTTTGTGCTGAATCATCAGAATGCACATCCAAAACTCGTTTATTACTTTTAACATCATTAATTTTATTGATGCGATCACCACCAAATTGGACCATAAACTCATCGAGACTAACCTTAGCATGTATAATGGCTAATGTGTCAATCCACACTCTCCAACCCCCGTACTCGTATTTAATTGCGTGATATAATAGAATGCGGAAAATCGCTAATATTTGTTCGCGTATCACTTCATTATTATCGTCTATCAAATTGATAAGCCAATGCTGCCACACGGACATTTGCAGCACCAAACGACGGTTCTCTCTATTATTAACTAACAATTTCCAGAGGTCACTTATGAACAAACGTTTTATATCAACTTTATTATCGATTGACCCGTTCCTAACCTCTTGACCATTGTCATGCGATTTTGTCATATCCTTTTTCCCCTCAATTATTAACGTCGCTATTACTTTGAGTATCATAGGATTTTCAACACGGAGATTGGAACTATAAGATGATGATGAGAGTGTCGTTTCGATTGCCGTTTCCGTTAATATCTCATGCAAAGCATTATAAGTGTCGATTTTGAGAGGCGTAAACTTAGTTAACCGTTCACATAAAAGCATATACAAATTATGTGGTCCCATCACGTCCTGTTTCCGCTTTTGGGTGCTCCGACTTAAGAAATACCCGAGTAATTTAAGTGCCTGAATTCGAATTTCTTCATTAAACGAATCCATTAACTTAAATATAGTCTTAACTCCGTGTTTAGCGTCAAATGCGGGAATCATCGACGACGGATGTTCACACATAAGGGACTGGAGAATTTGCAAAACATCGAGAATATTCTCATCTTCATTAACAGTGGTCAAATAGTTTAGGATCGCCTGTAATTCATCGTGATGCACACCGTTGCCTTTTAAAATGAGCTGTTTAATGAATAACAAAATATAGGCGCGAATCGAAAGTAATTCATTTTTATTTGGCCGAAGAGAGGCATCTTTGGCTTTCACTTGTATTGTCTTTTCTTCCGAAAGCCAATAATAGTACTTTAAAGAGTGCAACAATTGTAATACCGTTGATATACGTCTCACTTCGCTGAACATTATCCCATTACCATTGCTTAATGAATTACCATTGGACGAACCATTTGTTCCGCTGAGAAATTCAGTCGCGAGATAACAATAGAGACGCAATTGTAGTTTCGCATCGACATAAATCCATAACGAAGAATTAAACAAAACACTGTCCATTAATTGCTTTAAAATTAATGAATCGGCACCTCCGGCAGCAGTTATTAACGTTTTCGTCAAATTCAATAGAATGTCTAAAGTTTCTTCATTAATCAATAGACGCGGGTTTTTCCCTAAAAGTGATGCTATAATAACAAAACCATGCGATTGTACCACTTCATTGCCAAACCAATGGGGGGAACTCTCTAAGAGGTCACATATAAACCCTATGAGTGTTGAACATGCTTCGGGATCGCACTTTTGCGTGAACCGATGCAGAAGTGGCAAAAGTGCTTTTATACCACCAATTGATTGAAGTGTCGCGCTAATTGATTGCGTCGAAATTGCCACTGTAAACCCCAATAATGCAGCGTGAGGTGATGATGTAAAGTATGATGCGTTCCCTTTCGGTGCTGACTGCAGACATAGTGTATCACCCTCAACAGCAACAGGTGTATATAACGAAACGAGTGCTGAACTTAACTTTTCCTCATACAATACCCGTCGCATCATTATTGGCAGTTCAATGGGACTCTCATTACTATATCTATACTGTCCCATGTACGACGGTCCTAACCTATGAATGGCACATATTTGACTGGGACTAAGCGCATCATGAAACAAGTAAATCGCAGATAATTGACCCGTAAACATATGCGCCTCACTGAGGTCCGCAGTCCCACCGATAAAACACTTATCAAATACATCATTAGTCTGCACGTGCCATGCCATTTCAGTGTTCGCCGTCATCTGACCATTCACGTACACTTTCACTTCAGCACTTCTCCATTTGGTTATATACGTAATTGCACAGTGAAACCATTTAAAAGGTCCAAATTCATAAGGAATGCAGTGCTGGAATCCTTTACCTTTCATTTTCATTGAGGTCAGTACGAGACAATTGCCGGTGAAATGAGCAGAATAACCGACACCCGATTTACTCGTTCTAAAATAATACAGGTATGGTTGGGAATTCGTGGAATTCGGCTCCAAACGAAACCACGTGATAAACGTCCATCCGTTCTGCATCGGCCATCGCTGAATCGGGGGTAATGCAATAACTGACCCCATTGAACCGGGAAAGGCAAAGAACGCGTTCGGACGCCCGCGTTGGAGGAGATTAGCATTACGGACAAAGTGAAGCAATCGGGGGTCATCTTCACTCTGCTTGAGGATGGCTTTAAGCTCTTTAACATCACAACTGTACGATGTCTGAAGATTTATTATCTCACGAATAAAATGCTTAATTAAATTATCATAATGGAATGTTTGGGTTAACGATTCTAACAGAAGTCCTTTCGCTGCCTCTAAATTCAGAAGCGACTTCTTAAATACTGCTATTAATACACTTAATATCTCTGCGACTAATTTCAACGGCAATAGTTTCAAATAATCACGAAAAAACAATCGTAGAGTTTCGGGTTTTCGTATTCTTTGCAAATCATCAGTGATTAACAAATGCAATATATAATCAGTGATAGCATTAGCATCCTGAGAACTCTCAGGTGACGACGCTATTGACATTATTTTAGCACAGAGGAGACCAAATTTTATCTCATCACTTATCGATGCATCATTTATCACATCCGCGACATCACCTCCGATGGAACTTTTGCTCGGAGATGTCGGTGATGATGCACTTTCATTTATCTTAACGGGTGATTCTTCAATTGCTTTTGACAAATCTTTTTCATTCTCATCTTTCGGATCATTTTTTGAATCCGTTAATTCATTTTTATTAATTTCCTCTTCAGCCGGTGCTTTATCTGTTTCTTCAGATATATTATCAGATTTCTCTTCAACAATACTTTCAACAATATCTGCATTAACAGTAATACTTTCATTTTGTTCCGCACTTTCCTCATCCGTATTTTTCCCGAAATTCTCATTTAAACTTTCAGTTTCTTCGGGAATTGTTTGTATTGAAACGGAATCAATTATCTCATTCGTATCATTTCGTAACTGTGTTAATGACTCATTATCCCCTTCACTGACCCTAATAATACTTTCCTCATTCGCATCAGTGACGGGCTTTGCACTTCCGGGTGCAGTCAAAGGTATTTGTATGTCACTGCTGCTGTTTGCATGTGATTCATTCGGCTGTAAATGATCGATTTCATTATTCTCTTTTGTTTCTGATGATGGCACTGAAATAAAAATATTAATAAACATAAATGTTTATTGTAATGCAATAAAAATATTTTCATCTCTAATCACGTACCGCTATCATCATCATTTTGTTGCGTAATTTCACTTTTATTTTTATCATCATCATTTGCATCACCGGTACCGTCAGAATCAATTATCTTTAATTCCGTTTCACTTATCGTAACGGAATCACTATTATCAATCATTACATTTTCATTATCATCACGCGTTTCATCATTCTTCAGCATCGATTTATCACTGATCCCATCACTGCCGTCACTGTTATTCGTCTCATTTGAGCTCATTTCCTATGAATAAACAATACAATTGACCATTTCAATACCTTTAATATTAGAATTAATTAATTGTCATTAATCAATTGACTCACAATTATCTAATTAAATGTTCAATTTATGGGCGGATATTTCATGTGAAACACATTAGCATTTCAATGATGGACGAGTCATTCATTACCGTAATGTGTACACATCACTGTGTTCGAGTGACACAGTATTGTGGTGGTGGAGAATTAACTTAACAATAAATCCCTCCCATTTTGTCATTTAAATTCCTATAGAATGGGAGGGGTTTATTGTAAAATTTATTCGCTACCACCATTGTAGTTATATGATAGATATATATAGATATGTTTACGGTAATATTTATATGTAAACAAAAAATGTTTATTTATTTATTATTTTTTTTTAATTAACACTAAAATTTTGATTAAATTTAAGATTACTTTTAACTGAATTTTAACATAATAATAAACATATTTAAAATGTGAATTTATTTAAAATCTCTTAAATCATACTGATTTTACAATTACCGAATTACAATGCACAATTTACCGTTTTTTAAATAGAGGTGTTTGCATCACATTTGTAACTTAATACTTAAGTAATTTAATATTTTTTTATTTCGGAAATACCATTTAATGACGTTTAAATTAATAAGCAATTAAATGAATTAACCAATAATGACCGTTATCGATGATATCGAAGATATTGGAAAAGACGAAACTGTAGCGAACTCTAAAAGATTAACGCATAACGATGTTATCGTACGGATAAAGAAACGCGTTAAATCAGTAAACTTTGATACTGATGATGGCACTTTAATTGACCGTAATGATGTGCAGAGTTTTATACCCGAAACGTATAAAATATATATAAAAACATGGGGATGCACCCATAACAATTCCGATAGCGAATATATGGCGGGTCTTTTAGCTGCAAACGGATACAAAATCGTTAATGATTCTTCGAGTTCTGATCTTTGGCTTCTTAATTCGTGTACCGTTAAAAATCCATCGGAAGATCACTTTCGCAATGCTATTAATGAGTGTCATGAGAATGGTAAAATGGTGGTTGTGGCGGGATGTGTGCCGCAATCAGCACCTAAGAATGGTTATCTCAAAGATTTGAGTATCGTCGGAGTGCAGCAAATCGATCGCGTCGTGGAAGTTGTGGAAGAAACACTTAAGGGTAATGTCGTCAGACTTATGGCGATGAAAAAGGAGGGGAAACGTAAAGCCGGGGGTTCGTCACTGCACTTACCTAAGATCAGACGAAATCCTCTCATTGAGATTATCCCCATAAACACGGGATGCCTCAATCAATGCACGTATTGTAAGACGAAACACGCGCGTGGACATTTGGGAAGTTATTCAATTGAGGATATTGTATTACGGGCTAAGGAATCATTTAAAGAGGGGGTTAAAGAAATTTGGCTCACGAGTGAAGATACGGGTGCCTACGGTCGCGATATCGGGACAAATCTTCCACAATTATTATATGCACTCATTGAGGTTATACCCGACGATTGTATGCTTCGAATTGGAATGACGAATCCGCCATACATTTTGGAACATTTGGATGCGATCACTGATATACTGTCACATCCCCGCGTTTACTCATTTCTTCATATCCCTGTACAATCGGGAAGTGATGAGGTTTTGGCCGATATGAAAAGAGAATATTGTATTGAAGAGTTTTCCTTAATTGTGGAGACTCTTAGAAAAAAGTACGGTAAACATTTAAATATTATATTTTTCTTTAAAAATAATAAAAACCTCCATAACGTGAATGCTTCATGCATGTATATTGTTAATATTTATCTCTAAAATATGAACAGATTATTGCGACTCAATTCTGCCGCAATAATTAAGAACCTCCATATGATGAAATCCTTTTTAACATGAACAAAAATTCAAAATTATATAATTTTACATATAAACATATAAAAAGTTTTGCATATAATATATGTATATATAATATATATCATTTTATGGAATTTTATATGTGAAACTTTTTAAAGTACATACACTCGAATCTCTATTTATGTCCCGCGACGGGCATAAAAAATGAGACATAAATATAAATGGGACATAAAAAGAAACCTATTTTAATGTAAAAGTGGTCTTAAAATGCTGACATAAATTGAAGAGACATAAATGTAGGGGGACATAAATACTCGAGTGTATATATATATATATATATTTATATACATATGTATTTTAAAGATTAACATTTTTTAGAATTCCTGAAATTACTATCGCTACGGACATAATCTGCGGATTTCCGACTGAAACGGAACAGAACTTTGATGAAACAATGAATTTGATCGATAAATATAAATTCCCAGTTTTATACATAAATCAATTTTACCCCCGTCCGGGAACACCCGCGGCTAAAATGAAAAGAGTTGCCACAAATGAGGTATTTCATGATTTATTATCAATAATTTTCAAGTGTTATAAATCCATAGATGATTAACAATGTTAAGATAAAAATCTATTTTTAGGTGAAAAAGAGGAGCAAACGTCTGACCGAATATTTCGAATCATATTTACCGTATGAGAAAAGAATTGGATTAAAAGAAAAAATTCTTGTCACTGAAGAGTCTCATGATAAGCAATATTATGTCGGACATAATAAATTTTATCATCAGATTCTAATCCCTAAAAATAAGATATATTTGGGAGAGATGATTGAAGTTGAGATTATCACTTCGGGTAAACATCACATGTTCGGATCACCTCTTAATAAAAGATCCTTTTTACTCAATCGTCTTACATCATTGATGAGTGATTCATATAATCTTAAATCAGTTTGGTTTGTGACTTGCACTGTACTTTTATGCTCCTCTCTCTTTATTAAATTATGGTCTACGCTCGCATACTGAACATTCTGAAATAACAATTTTATTATATATTTTTCAATGTCATTTTAAAAATGAATTTTAATCTTAGATAAACATACGAATGTTAAAATAAAATTAAATAAATAATTTAACGACAAAATCTTTATTTTTTGTTATCATTCATGTCTAATGAAAAAATGTCAGTTATAGAACTTTGTAAAGACACTAACGTACACACAATTTGCATAAAGTGATGATGCATTTTATAGAGTGACTTTTGTATTCTTTCATAAAGAAAAAATTTTCTTTTTCAATGATCCATATAATTAAAGTAAAATTTGAGCCTGTTTTGTAGTGTTAAACTTTTAACATAATCTGAACGTTAATGGGAATCGTGATAATAAAATGAATGATCATTTCGTGATAATATTACAATTTACTAATAATTATAATTAATGCGTCGAAAAAGTTGGAATTCGGAATAATTTATGTACACTTAAATTAATGAAAATCATTAAATAATCATCGGATATATTTTATATTAGTGAATCATTATAATCATTTGCAGATATAGATATAGATATAGACAAAAAAGCAGGTAAAAAAGGCAGATGAAGCCCTAGGATTTTTGAGAAGGTGCTCTTTCGTGATTTTTAGAAAAAACTATACCCCCTATAAAAAGCGAAAAGGTAGAGCAAAAATAAAAAATGTTAAATACAGTCGAGCCTTGATTTATGTTCCGCGACGGGCCGCAGAAAAATAGAACATAAATGTAAATCAGACATAAAAAGAAAGATATTTTAATGAAAAAGTGAAAAGTGATTTTAAAATCTCCGGACATAAATCGGAAAAAGACATAAAAGTAGGGGGAAATAAATAGAGACTCGACAGTATTAGTAATAAAATTGACTAAATTTTGAAAAAATAGGATAAATTTAGAATACATATTTTTCCTTTTTAAAACTGAATAAAAAATAGTGAATTTATAGCAAAAAGTGGGATGATTTTATTGTTGCACTCCCTTGAGAAAATGTTCTGAGATTATATTTCATGAAGCATAACCCTCCATGCAAAATATTTTTCCAAATTTTTAATTTATACTCTTCTCTAATCGCGGATCGTGTCTATAGTATGCATTTGCATCATAAAGTAGACCGACATTCACTTTTTAGATATCTATAAATTTTCAGAATTGACAAACGACAGATTTCATTATAATGTTATATACGCCTTAAGATATGTTGCATTTTCAGTATTATTAAATTTATTACCATCATAAATCGAATGTTATAGCGGTAAATGAGTAGTGAGTTCTCGACAATCGTATTGCGCTAATTTATTAAATTAAGCATAATAATCGTTATTAATTAAAATGACAGTGATATTAGAACTTAGAGAATATTTAAAATAAAAATTTAGAATTATTAGACAATTGTTGCACTGGAAATTGATTTATTTTTAATTGTTTTGTTTAACATGAAAAATTAAATTTATGCGGAAATTTGAAAATAATTTCCTGTTTTTTACAAAAAATGTAACCAAAAAATTAAACTCAAATTCTCAATGTCAACAGCATATAGCAAAAGATAAAGAAAAAATTAAATGCTTAATTTAATGTATACTCGAGTTTACTTATGACTTTTATAGAGTAATTTTAAATATTTTCAACTTTCAATTAAATCTAATATAAAAGTCTAATATTTTCTTAAGTGATGAGTCATCACTGATAACAGTTTTGTTTTAATTACCACTCTATGTGATTCAAAACTTTTTGTATTTGCAAATTAAATTAAACTATAATTTTTAAAATATACTTAAATTATCAATTATCAGCAAAGGATTTAAAATACTAGATTTATCCATTATTGTATATTTGTATTAATAAGTTATTGGAAATAACTAAATGTCCTTCTGACGGTTAAAGATTTCAAGCATCTAATCGAACGGAGTAAAAATAGCAAATATCATGGAATTCCCCCGTTAAGTAATTAATAGAAAAACACTAAAGTTAAAAT
>LBFL01014064.1:2064-12566 GCA_000988845.1 Hypochthonius rufulus
CCCATAATTAAAATATTGAATTTAAAAATAATTAAATTTATTCATTGTTTATTCATTTTCTAACCTTTAAATCGTTGATAATGCAACGTTTACGAAACAAAAACACGTTTTAAAAATTTAAAATCTCCACTGTTAGCAAAGCGCATGTGCCACTATACCCCTTTAAATATATATGCATAAGCTTTCATACGCTTTTGAATGATGCTCTCCTTCTCCTACTTGTGCGTACGTACTAAAAGTATGATCTCTAATTGTAAAATGAATTAATTTAAATATAGGGTGTAAAAATTAAAATTAAATAAAGCGTCGTAATGTGATATGGTACAATGCGAATGGTACAATAAAATAATTATTAGTTCAGAGATACAGAGTGACACATTTAACTCTTTAATGGTTAGCAAATCGTTTTGCATCAAAACAGATCAAAATTTTTTGTTTAATGTAAAATATGTTCAAAATGTTCTCCTTTCATTTTTATGCACAATTCAATTCTCCGTTTCATGTTTTAAAAAACCCGTGAAAGTGTTTCTTGAGAGACGCTGCGAATTGAATTTTAGAATTAGAATTAGCAGTTTGAGTTCAATAATTGTTTGAGGATTTTCTCTATAAACTTTATTTTTCATATGTACCCATAGAAAATAATCCAATGGTGTTAAATCAGGTGAACGCGAGATGTATGAAACAATTCTATTTCCAAACAGCTTATGCAAATTCACACTTGTGATGTGTGATTTGTGTGGAGTGCATTATCCTAATAAAAAAAATTTAATATTAATCATTTAAATAACATTAACTGTTGAAAATTAACTTTCTGTTCTTCATGGTTAATTGTGAATAGAATTCATTTAAAATTTCGATATGCTTTATTGCATTAATGGTACTCTCAAAAAATATTGGACCAATTATGCGATATGCTGATATTCCACACCAAACGCCGATTTTTTCAGAATGCAATAGACATCAATGAATGAATTATTTTGATAAGGCCTATTCTCGAGTATTTTGCCTGTTCATGTATTTTGATAAATGAAACCAGGCATTATCGGAGAAAAATTCTTTGCTTTTGTTTTGAGATATTTTAAAGTTTCTTGACAATAGGTTAAGTCATGTTTCAAAATCTTTGGTTTAAATTGATGTAGAATACGAATC
This sequence comes from Hypochthonius rufulus, assembly GCA_000988845.1. Classification (NCBI taxonomy): domain Eukaryota; kingdom Metazoa; phylum Arthropoda; class Arachnida; order Sarcoptiformes; family Hypochthoniidae; genus Hypochthonius; species Hypochthonius rufulus. The sequence continues at coordinate 3,214 of LBFL01014064.1, forward strand.
TTGTATGAAAATAAACCGATTTTCTTAAGTGCTCTTCTGATGGTCTCACGTGGAATGTCCATTTGTCCGCTCAATCGTCTTAATGTCCTGGGAGTTTGGGTAACAATTTCTTTGATTTTCTAGACATTTTGTTCGGTGAGAACTGATAACGAACGTTTACGCTCTCTATTGTATATGTCTCCCGTTTCTTCAAATTTTGATATATAATCTTTTATTGTGACACTTGAAGGCAGTTCGATTTCAAATTTATTTTTAACAGATTCCTGTTGACACTTTTCACAAAATTGTATGAGTTTCATTTTCGTTAAAATGAATGGAAAAGTCATATAATATTGTCTCACTATAAAAACACGATGTTCAATTGAAAATCCCATATTTGAAATGATAATAAAATAAATTACTCAAATGAAAGATGCACAAATCGATGTGTCTGTTTCGACGTCTTTTACTGAATTGTCATTTAATATAATAAACAATGATGAAGTAAAACATTCAAGGAATTTGTGATTAGTCGATTCCCTGTATTCTCATTGGCGGAAGATAATTTATTTGTTTGCATACAATTTCTTGGAACTCGCGGAATTTCAAAAAAACAATTGTAATAAATAAATAATTCTTAAATAATTAGTGATTTTGAAATATTATTAACATATTTTGCATGAGACAATAAATTTTGACAGATTTTGATTCGGAACGATTTTGTAAGCATTAAAGAGATAAATAAATCACACTGTATCTCAAAAGAATATGTTATTCTCATATTATATAGAGTAGATGCTACTCAATCTCGACCGTATAATGAGGTGTAACGTCACTGTTGCTATGCGAATATTTCAATGGCATCATTTATTAATCACGTGATTGCATCATGATAAATTGCAGTCCAATATTAATTATCCATATTAATGAGATGGTTATTTTAAATTTTCTCAATGGCAGGTTTCGCAATATTTTCATTTTTTCTTATATAATAATCTCTATTTCCGCAATTATAAACCCTGAGGTGAATATTTCCGTTGTAAGTTTTATTGTATGTAATTAGATATTAAAAATATTGAAGGTCCAAATTTGATATAATCTTTCCGAAGCACTTAAGGAAATTCGATTGCAACATCTGTCACGAGTGTTCGTAATTCATTCGTAGGTATTACACAATCATCATTAAATAGATCATATGCAACAGAATTTTCTATATCTTTTATGACATCAGAAGCAAACTTAGATAAAAGTTGATATTTCAAAGGCAGTGTCATTTTAATTGTACTCAAAAATTATACATTTCCTTTATATAATGTTTTCCTTTTTGTATATCTGAAAATGAGCCTATTAAATATTCATTACATAATGTTAATCTTGTAATTGTCAAAATATATCATGCTATTATGTGGTATGACTGCATTGGACATATTTTCGGGACATTATAATCGATTGTTTAAAAATAATGAGGTCAAATGGGTGCGACACAAATAGGTTTTTAACTTCATTAATTGATTTATGGAAAAATGTGCATCTAAAAGATAATCGTTATAAAAAAAATTACACGTATTATCGTGCATTGTGTCATATTATTTTAAATCCGTATAATTATAAAATTGATGGAATTTGTAGATTATTATTATATTTTCTAAAAGAATTAAATTGCATAAATTTAATGATATCGGCTAAAACTAGACATAAGCATATTGCACACATAAAGAATGGAGTGTGTCATTATTTACTATTGTTATAAGTGAACGACCAATATTTGCTCGACAATTATGAATGATGGGCGTTGATTTAAAGATTTATTGGCATTGGAATATTGAATTAACTCAAGAAATGTTTAATAAATGGAGTACTGTTGGAATGGAATTTTGTTTGCACATTTATAAAATTAATAAAAAATCATTTATAAATAATTAATAATTAAATAATAATATATAACAATCGTTCGGTATAACAAAATTTATTTCATTAAAAAATAATTGTAGAAATACATTAAGAAAATATATATTTGACTATATAAATTTTATTAAAGACCCAAATTACCATTACCAATAAAAACTTATTTGCATTATCCAGAGATTTAACAAAAATTATATTTTTAATTTATTGCGTACCTCCATAAGCGTTTCGCCCAAAATTTTTAGTCCATACTGTCCCCATTTTTCAGGTTTTGAAATATCGGGGTGATTTGGACTAATTTCAATTCCCCATATTTTGTCCTAATAAATCAATCCACCGTTTGCATCGATTTTTCGATTTCTGCTAGGCAAGCGTTTCCAGTATTTATTAACCATTTTTTCAATTCCTCATTTTGAGAAAATTTTGTGTATAAAATGTCTGGAACTTTAATATTTTTTCTTAGATTCCATGCATAAATATTAAAGTCTTTCACATGTCTTCCTAATTTTTTGCTTAGCATTTCCTAAGCTACACATGATTAATTCGGCAGTAATGAAATCATTAAAAAAAATATGGCCTTTTCTCACATTATTGCACTTTCGCTGTTATCCCATTCTATTCCACATATATTAAATTTGCAGTTTTAAAAATTTGATAGTGATGATGATTTTCCATATGCTCCATAACCAGTTAGTATATTATTATTGAAAATTAAAATTTCATTACCTTTTCCTAATAAATTACTCATGATTAAAACAAGTTCAATATAATTGTTTGTTTATATACTATTTGAACGCTAACAAAACGTGACAAATGAACAAATTAATATTAAAATTTGGTCCAATGCGTCACTTAATTCATTCTCGCTTCGGGCACCAATAATAACAATTTTTCCTTTAGTAAATACATTAATTTTCATACACATATATGGATACGTAAGTGCAGGAAATAATTCTTTTTCATATATAACATTTATTCTATATTTGTTATATATTTCTAAATTCATTTTCACGTTGCGACCATAATATTCTTTTGAATCCATTGTTACATAACATATTTAACACTAAATACCACTCTTCTGATCCAACGAATTTTAATAGCAACTTTTTGCGCATCGTCCTTCGATTTGGTTCCTAATATAACGATACTTCCATTGGGAAAAACCAAAATTGTATTTTTAGGGTTACGCAATCGCAAAATTGCAGTACGAAATTTTTTAGGACGATATTCAATGTCATATAATACATTTGCCACTATTGATAAATCTAATTTACATTTTAAAGAACAAATGTAAATAATATTTACTATTGGATAACACATTTTATTATAGAATTTATGTTTACAAATTTTTCGTCACACATAATTTAGAAAATTTCGTCATACAATGAAATCAATTTTTTCATTTCATCGTTACGTAATAATAACTGACTAGTTTTCTACACCATCTCTATTAACCGTAGCGGTACTCAACTTACACCTAAACTGATGAACTTCGTTTGTGATCCGATCTTTTACTATTTTGACTGATATATTTTTTGATAAAGTATAAAACATCCAATCCTTATCTTCCTTTACATGTTTAATCATATATTCAAATTCCAAAGTTTCGAATCTGATTTCGTTTCGCGCCCATGATACGTAACTCGAACTTTAACCTATTTTTCCATGAACTTTATTTCCTGTGAGAAACGACAAAGACGGAGGTGATTTCACAACTGTAACTTTAACATCGAAAGGTTTTACACGATTTCCAATATTTTTGATGAAAAACACTTTCCATGACATGGTGAACGATTGAATACTCATTCTAACTTTGAGTCTTTTTATAGTTCTTTTAATATCATTTCCATAAGTTTTTAACTTAGCGTTGTGCACATTGGTCTCGTTACATCATGAAATAGACACTTCACTTGTTCGCAATCTTGTGGAATATATCGTGCTGATAGATCATCCATTTCAATATTAGGAATTCCAATATCTTATAATAATTTGGATAATTGTTGATTTATATGTTCAACCGGTTTTGTAACATCATGTGATTCATATAATTGTTTAAGTAATATTAAAGCATTCGATTGCGAAATTAATTTTTTATTTTGAATTAAATGTAGTCCATGATAATCGTAAATAAATTCTTGTTTTTATTTCATATTTTTCGTGTAATCTTTTAATTTTGGATCAACCTCAATATATATATATTATATTTATTGGAAATAAATGTTAATTCACGAATTAAAATCGGTCGTTATAATAACCTTGCAAATCAATAATTGTACATAAATTATTCATTATCATTGTCATGTTAAATATAAATTTTTTTACAATTTTTTCGTTAATTTTAAAGTTGAAAATAGGTTAATAAATTGAATAAATGAATATTGGTGACAGCGAAATTTTATGTTAAAACACAATATTTACCACATGTTACTGCAAATATATCTTGTAACATAATAGTATTATAATATCACCTATTATAGCAAATGTTCTTTATATAATTTAAGATCTCATTTTGTAAAGGAGGAAATCCAAACGGATCAAAATATTCACCTTCATGATTTTCCTTTAACCAAATAGCAACCCAATGTTGGGCGGGAAAGAGTAGTATCTACTTATAGTTTGTAAATATTAAAATTTAAAAAATAATAATTTTCTATTGGGCGGAAATAATATATTTTATATTATTATCTTATATTTTTAAACATTAGTTTCAATAGCATTTTTCAAGTGATAATTTTGAATTCTATGCTTTTGTTAAAATAAATTAAAATATTTGTAAAATTGCAATTAATTAAACATTAGACTTAAATTAATATAAAAATTAAATATATTTAAAAATAAACATCGCGTCATTGCGATTTCAGAGGGAAAAGATCATCGTCTCCCATGTTAAAGTATTGCCATTACTCTACATGTATTTCAATGCATGGGGTGATTTAATTTGATTAAATATACTAATCATTGCCATTATCATTACAAATAATTTAAAATAAATTTTTTATAATTATATTTAATTTTACAGTAAATAAAAAGTAAATCACAAATAATTTCATATTACACATAAACCCCTCTAATGTGAACCCCGTCTAGCATGAATAATCTCTCAAACGTAAATAAAGTTTTAGGCATGAGTCATATTAACTTTTGACATTTTAACCTCTCTTACGTACAATCATTTATATCGTAAAAATAATTCCGCCTCAATATGGCCACGCTAGAGGAGTTTAAGTGCATGTTATTTTTTAGTGTGAATATTATGACTGCGGTATTAATACTGATTTATTACATTCATTTTCGAAATATTTAAATTTATCACTCATATTAATCCCGAAGAATATATACAAATGAATCAAATGTTATTACAAAATATTTGCTTTAATTGCATGTTATAATTAATGTTTTATTAAATTAAATATTTTACTTTTTATTACATATAATTAAAATTACAAATGCTTTTACACCGTATAATTCTTTAGATTGAATATTATGATTGTTACATTTATTATGATTTATTTTAGAAATATTTAAAATTATTTAAAATTATCATTCATATTTATTAATCCGGAAGAATTTATGAACAAATGAATCAAACGCAAACATATGATGATGTATCAGTGGAAATTATTTTGAATAATATAAGTTTTAATGTATTTATTTAAATCACAAATTTATTACTTCAAAAATTATACATAATTAAATATTAAAGATATTTTTTGCATTATAAATATTTTTCTAGTCACACATCATTCAAAGAAAATAATTGCAAGATTGTAATATCGATACATATAAAATGAATTTAATATTATATTTATTATGCGAAAAATTACGAAGAATAATTCTATTATTAAATGAAAATAAAAGACACAAATATGAATACAAATGTATAAATGACAATACAGATGTTAGCAAAAAAAGACCTATGTCTAAAATTAATATCTTGTCATTATCGAATATATATTTTATTTATTCCTATTATTTTTACAATAAAATTTAATTTTTTTGTCACCAGTCAACATGCCTTTTTGTTAATATTTATACAACAAATATTCAAAAAAACTATGTTTATCTATTTGTAATCATCCGCTATAATTCAATCATAATTTATAAATTTTTATTAAATTTTTAAAAAATAATTATGTATTGTGAATTTAAGAAATTGTGAAATATGTAAACGATAGACTCAATTAAAAATCCGAACGAAAGTAAAATGCTTCAATTTATGAGAAAATAGAAATTTTAATTTTTCAATTAATTTCAAACTCTGAAATATTAAAAGAAAATTATCAAATTTTATGCTAAAATTGATAAGAAAATTTTAGAAACGGATAAGAGATAATACTTTTTTAAATTCATAGTTTAACATAGTTTATTGAATATATGCATAACACATTACAAATTGTTACTTTACAATGTAATAATTTTTCTATAATCCCCTAAATTCATAACATTATTATTATTGTCTTATTAGCTATTTTGTTGGAATAATTAAAAAAGTAATCATGATGATTAAGTTTTTCATTATTATATAGAAAATTCAGATATAGAAACAGAAATACTCAATAAAATGATGAAATAATATTTTTCAGAAACATCTGTATAATGAATACATGTATTAATAATTATAATTTGTATTATATATTCTGTATATGAAATATGAACTTAACATTCGTGTAAAAAACTAAAATTTGAACATTCATAATACATATATTTTATGCATTAATATTTAAAATATTAATAATAATATTGATATTTATATAAAATGAGTATCTATAGTATTGTAAAACTTATGTTTGATTATGCAGTAAAATTAGATAATTGTTATGATCATATGCCAAATAAAAGACTGTACTATGGAAATGGTAATAATGAAAGTGGAGTTTTAAGATTTACGACATATTATTACGTAAGAAAAGAAAATTTTTGAATTTTTGATTAATTTTTTGATTTAATATTTAATTTTTAATTAATAAAAAATTTATTATAAATATTCATAATTTTCTATACATCAATGAATTTCATAAAATTGTTTTTTTTAATTTCAAAATATTAATTGTTTATATAGAAAATAAACTTATACATAATAATAATATACATATATACCTCCGTAACTTGAACCCTCTATAATTTGAACAGATTATCAGTTTTTCTTGATATATGAAACCTCCATAACTTGAATAAATATTTTGAACCGCAATATGTTCAAGATATGGTGGTTTATGTTTACATAGTTTATATGTATGCATATTCTTATTTTTAGAAATTTACTTTCATAAAGAAAAAATTCAAAATTAATTCATAGATGTTTTATTCAAAGTTCTATTTCATATGTAATAGACGAGATTTTAAAGTTATTTCTTAGATATTAAAAAATATTTTATGATACATATTAATTTTAATATTTTTTGTGTTTCTATTCTTTTCTATTAATTTTACCAATCAAATCATTAAAATTAAATTATTGTTGTGTATTATGGAATCCTATTCTTTAGGGTAAATACTTTGATTGTAGCATTAATATTGACATTTTACATTTATTTTCAAAATATTTAAATTTATCACTCATATTTATTAATCCCGAAGAATATATACAAACGAATCAATCGCAATCATACGATTATGTTACAATGGAAATGTTTCTAAATGATGTGTTTTTAATATTTTTTGGAATCATAAATATAATTGAGTAACTCTATGGATAAAGTGCTTATAAAGTACAGACTGTTTATTATAAAAGTGTTTTTTTACACATACTGAAACATTACAGCGCGACTATGTGCCAATGTGTGGACATCGCTTCCTATACTTTAACATTAGCTAATGCTTTAGTCTATGGAAAAATAGGCCCGTTTTGAGTTTATACACAGATAACGTCTCATTTTAAACATTTCATCATAATGATAAACTATTAGTTTATTTTATATTTTGAGTCGTTATTAATTATCAAAATATTTAGCGCATGCGCAATGTTTACAAAATACATTCATTGTCTACACATTTCTATGTGCTAATGCAGTAAAATAATCACACACATTTTCAAGTCCGCCATTATTAGTCAAAATGTGAATGTGGCGAAAATTATTGATTACAAAAGGAAATCAATGCATTTCTTAACAAATGCTATCACGTGTCATGTTAGAATATGAAACGGAGGGATGAATTATGTTTAATGTCCGATACAAAGCATTTTTAACATTTACTATTGATGCTATATAATGCGCTGTTTAATTTATTATGTGTAAAAAAAACACTTTTATAATAAACACTCTGTACGTATGCGAATATGAAAAAAACAGGTTTTAAGTGTAAAAATTCAATGTTATTTCAAATAATCAGTTAAATGCTTTAAAACACTCGATTACAGAGGTACTCAACTTTTATTATATGTATTATAAACTAAATTAATAGAGAGCCGATTATTTTTATTATTCCGCGTCACTCAATGAGAGAAACCATAAGTTTGTTTAATCGACACATATATTTAACGAAAAATTTGATATTACATTATTAATGAAGATATTTATTGAAGACAAATCGATGTATAATTTAGTAAATTTATTCGATAATGCGGCATGTTTAATAATGCTTTATACAAAACAACAGACATGGGCCTTTAGGGTGTGTTCTATTCTATCAGAACCCTTTGTAAAAATTATGAAAATAAATGAACTGCTTAAGAAAAATGTATAAAGAACTGCTATGTAGACATTCCCTTTCTTTAGAAAATATAACTTACTCATACCATAACATACCCCCTCAGAAATCGGGAAATTTCGGATTTTGGCCTAGTCTAAAAAAAATATAATAATAATAAATAATAACAATGTATTCACTATAATATTTTATAGATTTGGAAATTATTACTCGTTTCATATATCATTGTAACATTAATCAGTATAATTAATTTAAAAGTTCATTTCAAATGGAATTTTTTTAAATCGTTAAGATAAACATCACTGTTTTTGGGATCAAAATTATTATTAAATAATAGTGATAAATTCAATTTTAATTATAATTTTTAATGTAAATTTAAAAATTGAATAATTATATTATAAAAAATTTTTAAATTTTTAATAAATTATTTGATTTAATATTTAATTTATAATTAATAAAAGATTTATCACAAATGCCCCGATCAATTTCATAAAATTTTTTTTTAATTTTAAGATATTGTTTATAAAGAAAATAAACTTTAATATACACGTAAACTTCCGTAACTTGAACCCTCTATAATTTGAATAGATTTTCAGGACACGATTCATTTCCTATACTTCTCCATAGAAATTTATCTTTTAACTCTAAAACCTTCATAACTTAAACAAATATTTTGTAATGCAATATGTTCAAGATATGGAGGTTTAGGTGTACATATGTATGCATATTTTTATTTTTAAAAATTTAAATTAGTAATTTTAATTTTTGAAATTATTTCATATAAAATTTTGAATTCAATTTATTCATTAATATTAACACGT
>LBFL01014117.1:0-11687 GCA_000988845.1 Hypochthonius rufulus
ACAATGCGCGCTTTACAGTGCATTCTTTATGAAATTTTTTCTAATTGTTGCGTAAACATCTAAGTCTATGATTATAGTGTGATCCGACCAATCTTAATAAATGTCGAAAATATTATCGTCAATAGTCGAAAACAGAGTTTTAAAAGTTTCCAAAAGTTTCCATTCTATGGAAGTCTATGTAAAATTAACAATATTATCTAAAAATTTCAAAAATCGCAATTTCGTATAATTTATTTTTCGATTAATTTTAATTTTAATCAATAATTTATGATAGTTTGTATTTTATGTGATAAATATTCAAGAATTTTATGTAATTATATGTTTTTCTTATATTTTAATTTTGAAGATAATTTTTTAGAGGACATTTTAGTAATTTTACCTCTGGAAACTGAAAAAACTGAGAGATCCGCTTCTGATGGTCATATCTTTATCATTATTAAAGATTTTTAGATTAAACTTTATAATTAAATGCTAAATAATAATAATTCAATGCTTAAATCAAAATTTATTCATTTAATAAATTATAGAATATTACAATTTATGATGATAATTAAAATATAAGAGACAGCATAATTTTTTCAATATAAAATATTACACGACAATATACCAATGATTGCAAACTTGAGACAAATTCAAACATTGAAATACACAACTAACAAATTAATGAATAATCTTATAAAACTTTAAATGAAATTTTTAATGCGTTCACGCGTAATTCATTATTCAATTGTGCATCACTAGTTAATATGTTAATATGTTACATATTTTGGAGTTTTTAATTTACCGGTATAATTGAATACTCATGACGTTTTTATAAAATATTAATATATTAAATGATTTTTTGATATCGTAACCAATTATTGGTTGTAATTTGTAAAGAAATACCTTTGGCGTTGATTTATATAAAAGTAGTATAAAAGATTTTGAGCATATTTAATAAAAAATGTAATTTAAATCAAAAGATTTGTTTATTTTTAAATATAATTATTTCACACATAACAAATCTTTCAAATTTAATTTAGTATTAAAATTCAATATAAGAACAAAATTGTTGAAAATTGTATAAATATCCAAACAGCAGTTTCTGCAGATTATTTAATAGAAAAGATTTCATTAAGAAATTGTAATGCTGATATAGTCACGAGGACATTATTATCTATAATAAACTAGAGGACGGCACAAATGGTTACAATTATTTACCAAATATTTGTGAGAAAATATTTTTGGGTGTGGATCATTAGTGTCAAATTAAAAATTTTCGTGAATATTAAAATTTTAAAACTCATATTTCGCCAATGCATGCATGTTGTACTTAATACTCTGTTTTCTACTCTATGATCAATTATTTTCAGTATAAATATCATTTTGCAAAACGATAAGAATAATCTCAAGAGTTAAAGATCATGCGTTTTTAACCTTTAAATTAATATGCATATGATATGCATCTAAATAAAAGTATAGTAAATAAAATCAGGCGATAATCATGTATAATATACACGATAAAATTAAAGAATTAAAAAAAATTTTATTACCCAAATTTTCTGCATATAACACGCATCTGTAAAAGTTTCATAAAGGGGATAGACCAAAACCCATAGACTTTGGTCTAACGGCGCCCCCTAACGGTGACCTATCTAAATTTTAGCAAAGGGGTAGTCATTCAATCAATTGAAAAAAAAATCGAGATCGGTGATGTCCTTAAAAAGTCATAGACTAAAAACTAATTGAAAATCGATAGTAAAAATTCTTCATAATACATTAAAAAATTTAAAAATAATTGTAAATAAATAATAATTAAATATATATAAAAGCCTAAAAATGTATAAAAGTGTAAAATATTAGGTTGCAAAATAATACTCGAGAGGGAGACTGTAACCAACTTGTCGCTGGAGACACTCTGCCTATCTCTAATGCGGGCTTTATTTGTTTTGAGGGTATCGCCCGAGACCCCCCCTGCCGCTAGCGGATGCCATGCCGGCATAAATCGACTCTGAGCACTTAGCCAGGTCTCTTACGAATCCTATTGCCCGCAGGACCGCGGGAGGTGGCTCTGGTCGCAACCGTAAGTTCATTTATTATCCGAAAATCATTTTGGTTTTTGGGCTCTAACTTTCCAAGGACATCATCGATCGACAAAATTATTTTTGTTTCTTAACTATGTATGGTCCTGTATAGTGTGTGATATGTTTTGTTAGGGGGCGTGCATAGGCCAATTTGGTCTATCCCCTTAATATTTTAATTTTATAAAATTACTGTAAAATTAAGGTGTGTATATTTTAAATGTTAAATTAATATGTCAATTTTTCCATAATTTTGGCTCATTGTTTTCTGAGCCAAAATTTAATTTGAAATTTAATTTTTTATTCTAATTGATGCAAAACATGCATACAATTGAGTCTGAATGTTTTTGAGTCAGTTTTAAAATATGATATTTCATAATTCTTTTGGCCCTACTAATGTCAAATAAACTTACATTCTCAATTCCTACTTAAGATGCACTTTAAATTTTTATGCATTATTATTATAGAGATATATTAATGTGTGATCAATAATTTATTACGATAATTAGGGTAACCATCTCTATGAGGTAAAAAATTGGGAGAATTTTTTTATACCCGGGATATTTTAACAATTATTGTAGTTTGAAAAATTTTTATTTAATAGAATTCGTTTACTTTTTTATAGAATCTTATAAAGCTTTGGGTAAAAATTTATTATTTGGTGTATGGGAGTACTTACAACAGCGGGTTTTTATTAACGTCAATGTTTATTTTCATAATTATATAAATAAATATAAATACATTTTTAGCATATTTTGCATTAAATAATTGAACACACGCATGGAAAAATATTCCAAAACTCATATAGCGAATGTGAGAAAAACCGGATTAAAGTTGAAGCATGAATGAAGGAAATTTTTGTGATAAATAAAGTTTATTATATTTTAGTATTTATAATTATTAATTATAATACTTTTGTTTCCTGATTTCGGGAAAATTTTTCATTTAAAGGTATGCCAAAAATTTTATATTTCATTTATTAGGGTTTACGGAATAGTATTACAATAAAATCTAAAAAAGTGTTAACTGTCTTTGGAATGTTTTTCTATGCGTGTGTTCAATTATTTGTCCATAAATATTTAAAAGTAATATGGGGTCCTATACATTAAATAATGCAATTTGATCTCGCGCTTTTTAAAGTTTTGAATGGTCACACTGTCAGTGATATAAAAATGTAATTTTTAAAAAATATAATACTGTTTAAATTTTAGTTGTTTATATTGTGAGCCCTGAAAGGTACTCTATTGGTTGTTCAATAACATTGACGAATTTCGCATAACTTTTGAATCAATTTAATAATTGCATCGCATTTGTATAGTTTTGTTCCATTAATTAATGATTATTATTAATTGCAATTTATTAGATTAAAAAAATTATTTCAACATAAATTTGCTAAAATATATTGTATTTATATATATACGCAACTAAATAATTGCAAAAATATCTACTTGATTGAAATTTATACCCGAACTGAAAATACAGGAATTAAAATTTCAGTCAAACTAGGAAAAGCATTGCTGTAGAGAGAGATAATTATTTTAGTCTAGACTAAGGACTAGACTAGATTTGTCAAGGCTAAAGACTGAACTCAGAACAAATAAAATCTAAAAATGTAGCCAAAAAAAGACTAAAACTACAATATATTTATAGGACTACACTAAGGTCCAATGGCCTTTAGTCTTTAATCTAGTCTTTTAGTCTTGTATATAATAAATTATAGAGAATATAATAATAAATTATAAATTTACGTTTCACTATACTAATATTTCATATATAAACACATATATATGACATTTAAAATTTATAGAATGCAATAAAATACAATTTGTTATGCATAGGATTATTACAAAATTTTAATTTTTTATTAGATTAAAATATTAGACAAGTGACTAACGGCTTTAGTTTTTGACTAAGACTAAAACTAAGGCATATATTTCTGATTAATATTAAAACAAACAAATTTTAGTATATCGAAAAATTAGTATGTTAGTCTTTTGATTGTCTATAACTGTAGGACAAACACATTTATATATCTCTATTGTAATGTATAGAATGCAACAATGTCGATACAATGCTACAAAAAAAATACAAAATTGAATTCCAATAAATTCCATATAATTTAATTTCCAATCGTGAATGATGTCCTAAACATTATCGGTTAACATTTCAATATAACAGTTATTTGTATAATTATGTTATTTTTGTTTCGAGTATCCTAAAGTAAAATAATATTCAGGATATAAATTCAAAGTTTTTACGAATAATATTATACCTCTATCACGCTAATTACACCAAGATATATGTTATGAACTTAAAAAAACACATCCTTCACTAAATGATAATCAATTAATTTCTAATATGTTTATAGAAAAGTATAGTTACCATATGCCACGCCAGATTTAAATGCCACTTTAAACCTATTCCCAGAACTAGGTTTTACGATGATTTCTTGAAATTTGAAATTTTCATTTTTACGTCCATTTTCTTGAGCTTCAAATGATTCTTTTAATTTCTTCCCCATAATTTCAAGATTATAGAGTTCATCAGTCATTTTTAATATATCATCAGCTGTTACTCTTTTTGGATCAGATGCATCCGTGTTAAGTATCACTTTTTCAAGTATTTTCTGTTGCACTTCATAATCATGTAGCATTTTTTCGAGACCGCTTATATAATTAGGATTCGGATTTAATGATAATGCCTTTTCATTTTCAATAAGGTGTTCTAGATATTTTTTAAACGCATCATTATACGGTGCAATTGCATTGTTTTTAAGAAAATATGCAAATTTTACAATAATTTTAGTAATAATTTGTTGTTCTTTATAATAAATCGTAATTTTTGTTTCCAATTCATTTTGCAATGCGTGTGCCTCTCGTATTGCATCTTCGTTTGTTTTAATATTTTTGTTGACATTTTCATTTAATTTCTTAACCCATATATGTTCTGTATCATAATAACAATGTTTGTGGTGTTTATAGCTATGCCTACAAATTCTACACGTTGAATCTGCTCCTGTCATTGCCCAACAACCTCTTAATGCTTCAGCACCGACCACTTCTTTCGAAACATCATTCAAACCGCACGGATCGTGACATTTCGTTCTATAATGTTGTTTTTTCAAATGCCCGACATCGATTATATCACAGCAATCTTTATGGGTACACACTGTACGCGGCTCATCGTATTCCGTTATTTTAAGATCAATCATTGGGATATATAATGATTGTTTAAGTTTTTCAATATCATTCATATTTGTAGTGATATCATTAGTTTGTCTTTTGAGTAGCTTTACATTGTCCTAAATATAAATGAAAAATTATAATTTTAAATTAATTTAAATAGAGTTATAAGATTCGGTACTTCGCACCGATATTTGTTTTCGACCATTCTTTTAGACAAATCATTAATAGACATTAATTTTTCTAAATAAAATCTAATAGCAAAATATATATTTTTTAAAATCAGTTATAATTGAGTGTTTTTCGAAGATGGAGATATGTTCAGATTTGCAATTTTTACAAATTTCTTTAAAAATGCATTCATTAGCCCCATTCAGTACTACGGTATTAACTATTTTTAATATGCTAAAACTTTGTATATAATAGGTCTAAAGATATTCTTGAAACTCATGTGAGACCTCACACTATTGTCATATCTCATGTTTAAATTAAATGAAGAAAATATTTAGAATATTTTACATTATACATTAGAGTTAGAACTGTTTTACTTAGAAATACATGTAAATTTTATGGACAACTCTATATGTATGTCACTAACAATTAAATTTGTATACTCACAACGTGAATTTATATAGAAACTAAAACTAATTATTTCAACAATTCATAAATATGATTATAATTAAAATATTGTAAATTATTTATAAGAATACAATAAATTAAAATAGTACGTTGTAAAGCAAAAATTTCAAAATAAAACTTTAACACATTCCGCATCAAAACAGATCAAAATATATTAAATTATTTTCCCGATTAACTAGAATATACACAAAAACCCCATCTCGTTTGTATCCCGTATCTTGCATATTCATAATTTTTGATGTATTTTTAATGCCATAAATTACTATGTTACTTTTGCCTATTTTAGTACTCATATTTTTTGATTATTCGTTACTTTTGACCCATTCTTACAAAAAAATTGTATCAAAAAAAGTAAGGCTTAAGTCCTCCGTTTCATGTTTTAGAAAACACGTGACAATAGAATGAGGCCCCACACAAATTTCATGAAATACTTTTTGTCAATTAAAAGGGAAGAAATTAAGTTAAATTCTCCTCTAACAACATTGTCTCGTATTATCTTAAACGGAAGGTAGAATTGTGCGTATAAGTTGATAAAAAAAATTTTAAGCATATTTTACATGAAACCATAATTTTGATATGTATTGAACCGGAATATTTTAAAATTTTATTTGGACTATTTTAAATGAGAATGTCATTAGGAATTTACTTGAATATTCTGCGCGACATTTCCAATTGGCTCCTGAAGAAATAAGATTCGTCTCCGCGCCTCATTAACTGAAACTGTATTTGCAACTTTATGCGGAACTAAACCTTTAGTTTGACCGTCACCGGTAATTCGTTGAATTAATCGATTACATTCTTTTGATGATTTAACCCAACTCTGTGCGAAGTCATCTCTGGCATCATCAGAAAATTCATGGCCGTCATTACACGCGACCAAAAATCTGAACGCTTCACTATCGATGCAAAATACAGTTTCTTTGTTAAATGCAATATCGACAAACGGTGGATTTTTACGAATAACATTAAGCAGTTCCGTGAGAGGTACGATCGTATCTCCGGGTTTATAGAAAGTTTGTCTTGAATTAGTAAAGACAAAAATTATATTATTCGCTGCGCTTTTCTCTAAATGACAGAGGAGCTGTTTAATGCAGAATTCAAATGACGGAGTTAATCGTGGATTATTTGGTTTTAGTAATATGCAAATCGCGTGTAAATCCTCGTATTGTCCAATAAATGCCAAAATATTTTCGAAATTTAAATTGTCCTGTGTTATTCCGCGGGTATCGCCAATACCGGGAGTGTCAATTAATCTAATAGAATAATTTTCTAATGGAAATTTGTAACTTTTACATGATTGTGTTGCCGATTGACCCGCGTCAGATGCTTCATTCGTATCATTTCCAAACTTTACTTCTTTCCTCTGAAAATTTTCATCGGTTATTATAAATGATGATGGAATGAGACCAATAAATTCATTTTTTTCAGCATCTCTCATAGAATCGTGTGTCAAATAATTAACGAATGAATTAATAAATGTCGATTTTCCAACACCCGTTTCCCCGAGAAGCAAAATGTTATATACATTTTGATTTGGATCGGCCATTATATTCGTCCCTATAAATTATCATATAATTTCATAAACTTAAATGTAAAAATATAGTAAATTATCTTTATTTAATGCCTAATATTGTAACAGTTTCTATAGCATTATCGTGTTCAGGTTTTGTTGCACCACAACCATATGTATACATAATCGTGTTTAATTAGAGTGTATGCATTTCATATATCACTTGAATTAACATTCAATAATTGAGCGTTCCCTATGAAAAGAGACACTATAGCATTTTACAAGAGTTTCTATCATTTTTATAAATTTGCGCTCTTTAATGTCTAGACTTACATATTATATATTATCATAGAATTCAATTATGAATTACAAAGAAAAACGAATTAAAACATTAATAAAATACTAATAAAATGCTTAAAAACAATGAAACTTTATACGTTATAATTCTTGTATTGCACTTCAAAACCCGTTTTGCCATTTCAATGAGTGCATCAATAGTGATATTTTATATTGGGACGAGTCAATTACGGTCACGTTTATTAATACTAAACTATAATTTTAAAATGTTTTCATAATAATAATACACATAAACATAGATTTGTCATAACATTCTCTAAAATAGAACTTTTATACAAGCGAAAAGACAAACTATTACTATACACTATAATTGGTTTAGCAAAACATTATTTATAATTTCATGGAAATTCTGCATTTTAGTGTCGACTCCGCTATTCCCGAGAGGAGAGGTCGATTCTGAAATTTCGAAAGTGGGTTGTCAGCCAAAAAATGCCGAGGGGGCTAACCACTGGCCTGACACCCTTGATCAGCGTTGATTAAAACAAGGAATTTAAATAATCTAATGCATATGGGAAAATTAAATTTTCCGATTGGTGAAAATGTTATACACATATTGTTGGTTAATATTAACATTTTGATAATGGCAGCGCACTCCTAAATTTATTTTCCATTTCCCTATGCCGTCATGTCAAAATCCTCACATTTATAGCCACAATCATTAATTTCATCAACGTTTCAGTTAGATTATATAAAAAATATAACGTAATATCAAAAAATACGACTCTTTCGTATATTATAATTTTTATTATTGAAATGTCTGAAGAAAATCGACTAAATAATAAACTCGGAATACAAAATACAGATTTGTTCATTTAATCTAGTTTTAAAAAAGCTAAACTAAGCCAAGCTAAACTTTTGCTCCTAATTTGCGGAAAGGAATTTTTCAAACTCGTATGGGGCCTCACATTATTGTTAAACGTCGTATTTAAATTAAATTGAAAAAATTTTGAGCATATTTTACATCAAACAGTAAATTTTGATCTGTTTTAATAAGAAAAACTTTTCATTTTTGAATGGATAACTATCATCATATTTACTAAGGATGAAGATACTTTATACAGGATGACTTATATAAATATGATGTTTTAAGTGTTTTTTATATCTATGCAAAATATACTTGAGATTCTATAATAAAAAAGGAATAATAATTATGGAGTGTCACATTTTCGAATTAATAATATAATTGTACATTTTTTAGTTATATAGGGCATTTCATATAAAAGTCATGATGTTGAACGTTAATAACTTTTGAACGAGGCAAGCTATCATAATGAAATTTTTGCACAATAATATTCATTCTTTGCCAAATTATCTCATATACCAGGCATTAATTGCAGCGACCTCTATCACTTAGAAAATTGAGGTTTCGCAAACCCTTGGCATTCATCAGCAAGTTACTGAAAAAAAGCCATAATTTTTTGCTTATCGATAGATGAGTGTATGAACTCAATATGTGTGAAATATCTTATTCTTAGCTCTAATAATCATTGAGAAAATCAACTGCATATAAGAATATTTGAGAAAATGATCATAAATGATAATTATTGAAATTTATTTATGAATAAACGATTAATGGAAACTTTTTGAAATTTTTTTTATTATGTTTATATTTATCACTCCTATCTAATGTGATGATTTCAAACCCAAGAAATTATGATTTTTTTGTCAGTATTTTGTTGATGAATGCTAAGGGTTTACAAAATCTCATTTTTCTAATTGATAGAGGTCCTGAAATCAATGGTTAGTATACGAGATAATTTGGCAAAGAATGAATATTATTGTGCAAAAATTTCATTATGATAGCTTGCTTAGTTCAAAAGTTATTAACGTTCAACATTCCGACTTTTATATGAAATGCCCTGTAGAAATGATTTACTTGAGATAGAGTTTACATTAGAGAAATTTAAATACAATCACGTTATTCGGGTATAAAAATTTGTTAACATTACTTTTTAATAAATTTATTTAATTTTTTGAATAAAATTTTTTATAATGCTATTTACCAAAGCAACAATTATTTTATAGAACTTTGCAATTTCCTAATTACAACTATTTATAGGGTGTAATTTAAAAAGAATACATTTGACGTTGATTTGTATAATTGTAGCATAAAACGTTTTGAAAATGTGTAACGAAAAATGCAATTTAAAACAAACGATATCCGTTTAAAATTAGAATTAATTAATTCATACATACCAAAAATTTGAGGTTTCGTTTTTCACTAATTTGTAATATAATCATAAAAATTGTTAAAAATTGTCATATGAAATCTTAAACTGTGCCGAAACAGTTTCTGCACATCATTTTATATGGAAAACTCCATTTTGAAATTGGAATTTAAGATAATAGTACAATGTATTTATTGTCTCGAATAAATTGGAGGACTCTACGGATGGTTATAATTATATACAAAATATGTTTATGAGTGACTATTTTTTAAGTTAATATATTTTGTGAAAATTTATGTTAGATTTTAAAGCGGTTTTTTATTAACGGAGTACATAATAGTATAGTATATATGATTTTAGGCTAAAAATAGTGAAATCATTATCATTAGAGTGTTCCGTGTGCATATTCAAATGATAAAAATTCAAAGTGATAAAATGAGAAAAACCGGTTTAAAGTTGTGATGCAAATTAATGGAACTTTCATTTAAAGTCAGAAAAAGTTTCTATTCATTTTATAATTGCAATTAATTAATATTTAGTGTCAGAATCAAATATTTTAATCGTTTGGTATGTCAAAAATGTGTTTATATTATAGTACAGGGCCTAAGGAATGCATTTTTAAGGAAATTAAAAAAAATTACAGCACGACATACTTCCGTTCTAGAGATACACACTCAATTGTGTGTTTATCGATTAAAAAATAAATTTCGTCCGCAGTTAAGTTCAACGAAATGATGCAATGCGGTCATTAAATTAATGATAAGCAAAGCTCACTAAAATAGATTATTTTAGGAATAAAACGGATTAAATTTTCTGTCACACTATACAATCATGAAAAATCTTAATTTAATTTTGCAATACTAACGATAAGATTAATCTCAAATTAAGTAAAAGGGTAACAGTTATTCGTTTATAACTATCAACTTCATTCTCGTATATATCATACCCATTTAAATACACATAAAAGTAAATTTAATAAATTTGATTGATAATATATAGATAATGCAAAGATGATACACATTATAATAAAAAGCATTTATAAAATGAAAATTATTTACTCGCAGTGTCATTAGGAATGTAAATTTATTCGACATTTAAAAATCTTTTATATGTAATTAATTTGATACGATAAATGCATTCGATATGATGAAATTGAATATCATATGTCTTCCATTATTCAATGAGTAGACTTTGTATTGAGTTTAGTAATTTTTAACATAAATATGAGATAAATATTCAAATTTAATAAGTATAACGATATAATTAACAAATACAATTATTGCGTTATAAAATTATAGTGATAAATTAATTATTTGAATTGGAATTACACTGTGTTTATCGGTGTGAAAATATTTTATACACATTCCGCTCAAAAATACATACACTAATGTTAAATGTTTTATTTATTGTTATTCAATTTCCAATTCTGTAAATAAATTCATTAAATTTAATGCATCGTAAGCGTTAGATATGTACAGTTGCAGAGTATGCAAACAATAATAAACAAATTCTTAGACCTGAGTTATGTATAAACTTCAATATTAGCATTATAGCATTTCTATAATTATGACGGACTCAGGTGACATTCTAAATGCACTAATTGAGACATGTTTAGATCAGGCGACTGTCCGTCTTACTGATAGAATTGTAGTATGTGGACGTTTAATACTATGAAAGAACTTGTCTGTACTTCCATGGAAGATCGGCCTACGACCGATAATGACCAGAAAACGTAACCCAAATATGCGAGAGGATAAATGAATCAAAATAA
>LBFL01014120.1:0-20109 GCA_000988845.1 Hypochthonius rufulus
ATTATAATCAAATTGAATTTGATTTCGATATGTGCGTTTTGTTATGTTTATCGTTATTCGTGGTTATATTTTAGAAAAACCGAGCTGTCACCATAGTTAACCACATGGTCATAGAGTATCTCTTTGTTAATAAACACGTGGTCAGTGAAGCGCATTTTATAAAATTAACTTTAACTTTAACTTTTAACTTTATTAAATTTACGGGCAATCGTTGTACGGGTAATTGTCGTACGGGCAATTGTCGTATATGAATTAATGCGTAAATCACACTTTAAAAATATTTTTTGAAAATATATAACTTATAAAATATATAAAGATATTTTCACATCGAAAAATATAAATGCGTATATCATTGAATGCACAAATGTACTATTATACTATTACTATTACATATACCATTTATTGCATATTATATTTTACCATAGGAATTATCGAATTGGAATTTTCTTTTATGATGCAAATAAATAAGATTTGATTTAATACTTATATATGACATTTTACTGAAACAGATAGTGTATTATAGTTTAATACGGGTATGATGATAAACTTTTTATCAGAGATAATAAATGCAATATTGTTTTGCGTACTGTCTGAGGATGGTCAGTATCTAATTGTATCTCTTGATTTTTATGAACCTTTTTAAACAATGCAAGAGAATGCTCATATCTACCTAATATTTGAAATAATGATGCTATTATTATCTGTAGCTAATGCGTCACTATCGTTGGCAATGAATTGTATTTTATACTCCTCATAAATAATAAATATCTTTATACAATACAAGAGAATCTTCATATTCACCTTATTTCTCATTAACATTTGTAATTTCAAATTTTGTATTAATTGTGTCGATATGGTCATTACCAAAATGTTTCTCTTGAATCTCATAAACATCTTTTGATAAATTTAACGCAAATAAGTAATTACGATTCATCGTCAGTGCTTTTCCATTTACTCATTTAATATTTAACATTTGTCGATGTTTCGATCCGATTATTTTTTCTAATTGTGGTATATTCGCATTCGCATTTTCATATTCAACCATTTGAATGCGTATATAACTGAAATCACAACGATACATTTATTTATTTAAAGATATATTTATTACATGTTAATTTTTACAAATATAGTTTATTAAAGAAATTATCGTATTTCCTTTTACGGTATAAATATAATACAAATTTATGATTTAATTTTTATTCATCACCTTTTGCTGAATCATGCATTATTTATCTATACTGATATAATTTCAATACACTCGAGTCTCTATTTACGTCCCTCTACTTTTATGTCCTTTTTCGTTTTATGTTCTGTCTTTGAGAACGTAATTCACTTGTATATAAAGTAGTGCTGCTTTGATTTGTGTCCGCTTATATTTATGTCAGTTTTACATTTATGTATTACAGTAATATCTAATACTGGCGTATATTTCTATAGTTACATCAGTTAGATTTATTTCCTCTTATGTATTTTTTATTCAAATCGATGCTTAAGATATTTATAGAAATATTTTAAAACTTAGAAAAAATTACTCAGATCGAATAAATAATTAAACATTCAAAAATTAAAAATTATTTCTAAATCATTTTTTTTTTATAACAATCAATTTTATATTTATAAATCGTATTTTCAATAAATAATTGATTTTTTAAATGAGGTTTCATTTCATGTCCATTTTACATTTATGTCGCATTTTTCTGAGGCCCGTCGAGAAACATCAATAGAAACTCGAGTGTATATATATAATATATATAATACCGGGAAAACGCATGTTAAAAATTTGAAATTTTGAGATTATTATTAAATGTTATTTTGTGGTCGATTCTAAAATTTTGAGGGGTCGGCTTTGCTAAAATTGCCTGGGGGTTCAGTCTAAAAATCCTGAGGGGGCCAATTACCCAAAATTGTATAGAGGGGGTCATCCGAAAAAATTCCGAGGGGGGTTTTTTCCACCTTAACCCCCTTTTGGCCAGCTCCAATACACATAAATTTCCATAACTTGAACATATTGCGGTCCAAGATGTTTGTTCAAAACAAGGAGGTTTTCAAGTTATAGAGGTTCATTTATAATGTAAATCAATAGAGGCGATTCTTGAGATCCTGTTCAATTTATAGAGGTTTTCGAGTTATAGTTGGTTCAAGTTACGGAGGTTTATGTGTATTGGAGCTGGCCAATGGAGGGGTTACGGTGGAAATAACCCCCCTTCGATAAATGCAATTCCCAATGAATTAGGCTTATAATTAAATGCATGAAATCCTTCGCGACCCCATCCTAAACCCCCATATATACTCTCATCACCACTGATTAGAAATTGCCATGCGATGTCAGCCCAATTTTTACTTTTTTGATGATAGCTCTGTAATGACCGGAGTCTTACGCTACACATTTGACGGTCATAACACGATGCACCATCGTCAGTATGATGAATAAACACGTGTGGGACATTCAATGGAAGTGTATTTGTTGTACGAGTCGGTGGTTATGCAACCCATTCACTCTGACAAATAATTGTTGGACATTGACCATCCCTGAGTATTTCCATCTTTAATTTAAAAATTTTAAATATATTTTTAATTTTATAATTATGATTAATTAATTATTTACTCGGATTTGGAGTTGTGTTTGGAGTTGGATTTCTACAATTATAAACTCCGTAACAGCATCGTCCACCGTACTGACCGCAGAGATTATTGACGAGCGTACCCTAACAACAGGACTCATCTAAAAGACATATGCCTTATTAATTATTGTGTAGTCCCGCTTCGCATGCAGTTTTGACTGTGAACATAATTCACAACAAAAAGTGTTAATAAAATTAGCATCAACATTTTAAAATAATATTTTTATGCCTTAAAATTCATTTATATGTTTTTGGAACATATACAGTCGGTACCAATTGAATGAATCATCTTACCAAATGGGTGAATCCTAAAGTGTAAAATTTAACGCGTCTATCAAATGGGGGAATCATATTACCAATTGCATGAATCACAAAGTACAATGTTAAATAAGGACATGTGGACACGTCAATCAGTCTGACTAATTGATTGTCGTGTGTATTTACACGTACTGAAGCGACAACAGATGTCGATAGAGTGTACAATTTAATTCCTTTCCAATGATCTTTGCAATGATATTCAATTAATTGCAAAAAATGATTTGTTAAGTGCTAAAATTATGACAAAAATAGAAACGAAAACATGATTTGGGAATAACTGAAACAATCATGAGACTTTCGATTGTAACGGTCGATGGACGGACACGAATCGACACAAATGAAAAACAATTTGTTTAAAACCGTTTGTGATAATTTCATCGTACGAAATGAATACACTCGACTTTCGATTTATGTCTCCGTAGACTTCAACAAATGGGAACTTAATGTAAATCAGATATTAAAAGAAACGTAATTTATATCTATAAGTAAAAACGTGTTATCAAAAATATGCAGACATAAATCAAAAAAGACAATTTATAAGACATTAATCAAAAGTCAAGTGTATTTTACATAAATTCTTTTAAAAACTTTCTTTTGAAAAAATTGTGCACGCGTAAAAGTGGAAGTATATTACGAGTCTTACAATGCACATGCGCGAAAATTTTTTTGCGAAGAATTACGTCCGACATTTAAACAGATTCGTGAATCGTTTAATTTTGAACTGATTTCGTACGGAGACACTCAATAAAATAAAACTCCCGATGGTCGCACACACATGTGCCTGAATGGGCAATTTCAATGTCTTTCTAATAAATATCAAGTAAATATATGCATATAAACCCCTTTAACTTAAACCTCCTCTAATGTGACTAACCTCTTTAACGTAAATTCTTGAATCAAAATAATACTTTTAAAACAACATTCAAGTACACATAAACCTCTGTAATTTGAACTTTCTATTAATTGAAAACCTCTATAAATCGAACAGATTCTCAACATCGAATTCTATTGATTTTAATTATAAATGAAACGCTATAATTTGAAAACCTCCATATCTTAAACAAAAATTTTCAACAGCAATATGTCCAATTTATGGAAGTTTATGTGTATTAATATTTGTATGTCAACCTCTATAACGTATAATTCTTTATAGCGTAAACAGAAAAATTTTTGTTGCAATACAGTGATGTTATTGGAGTTTAAGTGTACACATAAATCTCTTTAACTGTAACCACCTCTCACATAAATAATCTCTCTATCATAAACAAGTTTTATAACTTGAGTAAAATAAAGTTTCTCTATTTTAACCTCTCTAATGTAAAATTTTCCCTAAGGTAAACAAAAATTTCCGCCACAATATTGTCACGTAATAGAAATGTAAATGTAATTGTATTGCAACAATAGTATAGATTATTATTATACAATAGGCATGTGCAGTCTATTACTTTCTTCATGGCGATTCAGATTCTGTTATGGACAGTCAAAATGACAGGAAAAATTAGACACTTTTGTTACTCATTGTATGATGAAACAATAACGATGATGCGACGGATTCGGTTGAAATATCTGCTCTGAGATCATTTACCGGTGATATTTATTTTCAACTATTGAAATGTGCAACAATTGACGGGGATAAATATTAAAATGAAATGATAGCGAAAACTAAAAATATTAGAGATAAATCTGAACGTTCGCCGTGGATTTTGATTAACGAACGCAGAAACATACGCGCAGAATCATATTAAATGTTCGTCATTTATGACAATCATTTGGTAATTCAACAATAGTGTTACAGTTATAGTATATATGTGAATGGCCCTTAACTTTACACTATAATAACTGATCCATTCTCAAGGGTCATTACTAGTCACGTAATAGTGATAAATATTGGGTAAAACTAATGAAAATAACAATGATCAAAATAAGCACAATTAAAATTATATTTAAAATTACTTTATTCAAATTAAATCGGTGACACAATAAAACGTTTTAAAAATGACGGTAAAATATGGCTTAAAATAAGGGGCACATTTACATGGTTAAGGGCTAGAAGTGCCTCTTATGAAATCTGAAAAGAGAATAATTTGAATTGTATTTTTGGGGCCATTTTTATAGGAGTAAATGTGCTCACAATTTTTAAGGATATTCATGAGATCATTAACATTATCACTATTGACAGTAAAGTATACCTAGCGGTTCCGCGGCATATAAAAGTAAGAGTCTACTTCCACTCATGAGATTCAACCAAAATCCCTCATTCTCAACAAACTTTTATTTTTAAAAAACCAGAAAAACACTCATTTTTAAAGAATCCATCGGAGACGCCAAATTTTGACATTTTACACTCTCATATGACCTCGTATCTCATTCCACCCAAAGTACGAGTCTACGACCCTCCAGATATTCAATCACAAACCCTCATTTTTAAAGAGTCAAGCAAAAACACTCAGTTTTAAATCTATTGGGGTGATTTTTAAAAACCATTTACTCCTCTCGTACGACCTCATACCTCAACTGATCTACCCTAAAATCACGTATACTTATACCCATTCAACTTCACGTGTTTGATATACTTTTCCCTTGAAAAGAAATTGGTTGATTTGACAAACTCGGCTCCTCTTTTTGAATCACCCGACTCATTCAATTCACTACTCTTATAAAGATTGAGTAGCTCCTGATAGAATTTAAAAGCTATTCGGTACTCCTCTTTCCGTTGACCAATCTTCAATGGTTGCTCTAAGACTTCAATCAAAGCAGCTAATGGTAGAAAAGCAAACGCAGATAATCCCGATGAGCTGAATATAAACTTGGCAATTAGTAGGCTTGTATTAACCTTAGAGTAAAAGGTATAACTTTTCCTGTATATAAGGATCTTTTTCTCAAGATACTCTTTCATTTAAATTGTATTCTGAAAAGTAACCAACTAAATAAATAAAGCAAGATGTATGCATACAACCTCTTACTATTCTTATTCATCTTAGCAACTCCAGCCTTGCTATTGTTGTAATTCAACGCAAAGAGTGACTCCGCAAGTAAGAACAGCTATTCATAATTATGATAAGATCTTAAAAGTGCTTCAAAATGATAACAATTGTTCACAGAGACATACTGTTGTTTACCCTTTTAACACCAACCTTACACGTTTTAAGTCTCTGTGTACTTATTGTGCAATGTTTAAGGCCCATATTCACCAATCGCTATTGAAGTCGTCGTTGGCTAGTCAACTTTAATGCTTTACATATTGGTCAACTTCACGGCTTAACAGCAACTTGAACTACTTTTAAGCCGTGAAGTTGACCAATATGTAAAGCATTAAATCGTGAAGTTGGCCAAACGTAAAGCACTAAAATCGACCTTACAACGGCGACTTTCAACGACGGTTGATGAATATGGGCCTAAAGCTACTTATACAACTTGTAACTTGACCAACCATTCATTAAATCAATAATTAACTTTAAGAAAGATATAAATTAACTTAAGAATTAGACTTAATTTGATTTAATTTACATTAAAAGTTAATTATTAATCTAATTTAAATGAAACGAAATATGAATCTAAAAGATAGTTTTTATGGATTTTATTATAATTTTTAAAGTGCAATCATCTATTATAACTTCTGTAATATGAAAATAATAATAGTTTTTCTATTTAGAATTTTGAAATTATATCTATTTGATCATATTCAAGTGTATTGATTATACGATTAAGCCCAGAGGAGTTTCCACTTTCAATGGTTTCATATGCTTCTACCAAATATTTTTAAAGAGTAAATTCGTTTTTTCCAATGAATTTTCTCCTGGTTGAAGATCATATTTTAGTCAAAGGCTATTTTATAATTTATTTTTATGACCATATTTACGATAATGACAAACTACCGACACATCACTAGGGAATAAATAAATTTTGGCACGTTCATCTCTTAATTCATTTAGGGCATGTTGATAACTTTGTTTTGTTCTGTCATAGATATGCGAGTTCATTTTTTGCATTACTTGTTATCTCATAGTGATTTTCTAGTAATCTTCCACTAAAATAGTTTTCTACAACATATTTACTTGCATTCTCTCCTTTAAGATCTCCGTTAGATTTATTATTAACGGACTGCGGGAATTGCATTAGATAGTATGCAATTTGAAACTCATTTATTGCGAATTCGAAATAATAAAAAAATTCTTCAAAAAGATTAAAATTACTTTTACCAGCAATACAATTGTCAACTTCTCGTATTTCTCTTATTTGTATGGCAAAATCAGAGGCATCCGCTATGCAATCGTGTATTTGATCACATAGAATGTTATGATAGAAACAAATCGAATGCATTTTCTTGTAATATATTTTATAATCGCTGGAATTCGAAAGAGTAATTATCATATAAAGTAGCTTATCATACTCCTCAAATTTTTTCCTATAATCAATTGAATTAAAAAAGTGTCTTTCATACCGAAAATGATGGGACTCTAAATTCTTAACCATAAGAAGTTGTATTTTTAATTTTTTGGCATAAACCTTCAAAAACTCGAGTCTATGAGCTCTTCGGGTATATTCCACCACCAATGTGTCGGAGGAACTGGCTTCGGATCCGCAATCTGCTCGGTTTCTATCCAAGCACCTTTGAAGATTTTCCACCACTCAACAGGTTCCCCAGGCAAATTATCTAGGGTGTACTCATGAAAAATTTCACTCCATAAATCAAAAGTAAATAGTACTCCAGAAAGAGTCTTGAATATTTTCTCTGCTTTATAGGTTCCGTTAAAATAGCGGTGAGGAAATCTTCTCATGAATTTAACTACCCACTCCTTATTTTCTTGAAATAGCTTAACTATATTATCATTAATTTTTTCAAGTTCAGTTTCTTCCTTAACAAGTTTATTAAACTCCTTTGTACTATAATAAACACCTACTTCATAAATATGTGTAAACAAATACGGCCCAAAATAAACGTGATTTCTTGATTGCACAATTTCCAGCTCTTCACGGATAACATTCAGTAACTTCTTAAGATGGTGAACCCTTTGTTTATCATTATCTTCAATTTGTCTTTGAATATTGATATTTTTAGTTCCAATAGTTGTATTGTTACAGACGTTAGCATTTTCAGCATTTGCACGAATTAAGCACGGGTCAATTGCTGTGATATCTCCACGATCCCTACTGAGGTTATCATTTTCAACATTTTTGCCTGAATCTACAATAATAAGTAATTTAATAAATTTCTAAATTAATGTTCATCATTAGCTATATGTTAATTAATAGTGCTTTATATTAATATATATTCAAATAAATATTGTGCATTGAAACAAATTTAAGTGTTTCCACATATGATGTATCAGGGTTCGGCAATGTCCGAAAAAACTTTCAAGTCTTGGTGTAGGATAAAATCTATTTTTCAATTTTTGGATAGCGTGCTAATTTGCAATATTCTATGTATTTTTTAAATAATTTTCTAATTTTATATAATCTTAGGGGGTATAAAAGAGATATAAATTTTTATACTCATCGTTCAGCATTGTTTTTTAAGTGGTTAGTTAGTGTATTAGGATGGTCAATACCTAATTGTATTTTGCTGTTCTCATAAACCTCTTTATGTAATTTGAGTGATTCTTCATATTGACCTAATTTTCCCATAACAGATGCCATATTGTTTAGTGTCAATAGTGTATTAGGATGGTCAATACCTAATTGTATTTTGTACATCTCATAGACCTCTTTATACATTTCAAGAGAATTTTCATAATTTACTAAAGATGCCATTAAATCCGCAATTACAAATTGTGTATATATAGTATCGCTATCGTTATAACCAAAATTTTTCATTTGTATTGCATAAACATCTTTTAGTAAATTTAACGCAATTGTATAATCCCCGTTTATCATTAGTGCTCTTCCATGTATTCTTTTAATATTTAACATTTCTCGATGTTTTGCTTTAATTATATTTTCTAATTGTGGTATATTCACATTTCCATATTCAACAGCATCAGCATATTTTCCATGTTTAAGTAATGAGTTCATAATATACTGTGGAAATTTACAAAACTTCTCAATAATTTCATTATATGCATATGAATGTTTCCAAACTGATTGTGCGTGAAATAAATACGTTTTATCACTTGTCCATTCATTTATACATTTATCAAATAACATTAGGCATTCATTAAGAATAACGTTTCCATTATTGTTTTGCAATTTCACGACACACTGTATCAATCGATGGATATTCATTTCATTGTTTTCTTCATTAATTATCGAATACTGTATTAATAATTCAATCGATTTTTCAATTTCCGTTTCATTTGCTAAACTGAGAAATAATTTAATCGGAATGTTTTCAGGTGCAAAATATGCAATCATATTTAATATTTGTAATGCTCTTTCACCATATTCTTTGTTTTTTATTTTATTAAACGTCATGTTCCATAATGTATATATTGAATTCGGCACATTATAAGTACTGTCATTTGTCTGTTTGAATTCAATTAAATCTTTGATTTTTTCGGCATCTTTAAAATCTTGAATATAATTTCGAATCGTATATGATTTTCCGAATTTATTTATTTTTTTATTTTCTTTAATTATATACGAAACTGCGTGTTTCAATGCGAAAGGTAAATTTTGAAGTAATTTAATAAATTCTTTTAAATTTTCGTTATTTTCTATTAAATTTGTTTTGTTAAATTTATCTAAAGATTTCACAATAAAATCTTCAGCTATTGAATCACTAAATACATGCAATTTCATAACAATTACATCATTACACCAATCGTTGTTACGCGATGTGATTAATATGTACGGTTTCTTTGCATTCGGTCGTTGCGATGGTAAAAAATTACAAATGCCATCACATTCATGCATTGCATACATTTGTTCCGCATTATCAAATATAAAAAGACATTTCTTATCACTAAAATACTCATAAACCTCTTTTACAATTAATTCGACACTTTTTTCTTTTCCGTCATAATCAATGATGTAAATATTTAATTCATTTGATAAATTAATAAATGATTGCCTTATTGATTGATGATTTTCGGCGTTAATCCAAATAACATTATTATCATAATATTTACCATATTCTTTTGCATACATCCGTGACAATTCGCTTTTCCCGACCCCACCCAAACCACTGATTGTTGCGAATTGAGGAATCACCGTTAACTTATCATTGTTATATATAAAATTGTGTAAATCTAATAATTCTTTTTCTCTCCCCGTAAATAGAATTACGGGTTCTTTAACATCGAACCAAATATTTTTATTGTTATCTTTGTTTTGCCGTTTAATTTTAATATTCTGAATTCCAAAGATTTTGTTGTTACTGACGTTTGCATTTTCTGTATTACCGCGAATTAAGCACGGACTAACTGTTGCCATTTCTCCACAAACGCTACTGACGTCATCATTTTCAACATTTTCTCCTGAATCTGCAATAATTTTAAATAATTTATTAAATTTCTAAATTAATATTCATCATAAACTATATGTTAATTAAAATAGTGTATTATATTAATGCATATTCAAATGAATAATGTGCATTGAAATAAATTTAAGTGTTTTCACATAAGATAGTATCAGGGTTCGGCAATGTCCGGAATATTTTAAAGTCGGTGTAGGATCAGAACTATTTTCTAATTTTTAGATAACGTGCCAATTTGTACTTTTCTATGCATTTTTCTTAAAAAATTTTCTAATTATATATTATTGTAGAGGGGTCTAAAAATGAGATATATATTTTTATACTCATCGTTCATGTAATGTTTTTTGAAAATATCTGTTATTTATTTAAATCAAAACAAATAAAAATTTATAGTTTAATGTAAAATTGATTTAAATTTTATTATTGTTATAAACACATGTCATTTAAAAACAAATAATTTTTAATAGTTTTATTCGAATGTGTTTTAAAATAAATTTTTTTGTCTTTAAATTTAAAAAATATAATTTTTAGTAATTTTAACGGCGATTCATTAAATTATTTACGATTAAATTTTCTAGAAAATCTGCTGATATTTATATATACATAGAGCATTTTTTGATCTCTACATAAAATTGCACATACTGAGTCGATTCATTGCAACATGTTGATTTAATAGATGTCGCTATTTACTTTATAATGTAATATATTATGATGGCATTTATATGTTTTAATATTGTTTATATGTATTTAAAATTATTCATAAGATATTGTTTTATACAATAATACAACTTTTTGACACATACATTAAGATGCCTTGATTTTTATGAGATTTTTATGACTTCATACAATATATAGCGATTATGTACTTGTATATTACATTTAAATTCACACGCAATACACTACAGATCTACAAAAAATTATAGTGAACGATTTTGATTATTACAATTTGATGCAATATAAGATTAAATTTAATAAATGTTTTGTGATTTAATCATTGATTATAGTAGATACTATTACATTAATCCATTCATAAATTTAAAATTCTTTTAGTCGTGTATTTAAGTATTTTCTAAGTTATTTTGAAAATTTAAAAAAAATGATAAATTTCAACATAATTTTACACTATTCTTGAATTTTTCCGAGAATGGGCCAATATATTTTTATAATATTTTACATATTATTAGGTATTGGGAATCTGTATCACGTGACTAAATAATAATAAATTTTTCTCCCATGTATTTTATATTATTAATAATACAGCAATTTTAAACTTTGGTCTCAGATATTCAATATTTAATATAAATAATTTAAGATCAATTTTAGTGCTTGATTTTAATTTAATATAATACCACAATATGATATGAATGTAT
The DNA here is from genome assembly GCA_000988845.1 of Hypochthonius rufulus. NCBI lineage: Eukaryota > Metazoa > Arthropoda > Arachnida > Sarcoptiformes > Hypochthoniidae > Hypochthonius > Hypochthonius rufulus. Next base: position 11,724 of record LBFL01014120.1, read on the forward strand.
TAAAATGCGATGTGATTCTGTACTGATAATCTAAATTATATATTCAGAATCCAGATTTTCGTTTCGAAAATTTAATTTTTTGTTCCCGCATTTAGGGTTTAATTTATTTAAAGAATAATTTTTATTATAAATTTTAATCTTTTATATATGAAAAATTTATCAGGATAAAAATATATCGTTTATTAATATGTATTTGTAGTAAAATAAATAATTATTTTAGAGTTTAAAAAAAATAATTATGCTAACTCCTTTGGGACCAGAATTTTTCAACATCATTGTAGATTAATTTAAAATCTTAAATTTATTCAATACTACAATCCAAACAGATTGAAATAATATATAATTTATTAGGATTAATTTAAATTATAATGTATAAATTAATTATCGAAATCCTTCATTAGATTTTTTGTAGACCTGTATTTCGTAAATAAGTTAATAGCAACACCTATTATTTAAAGTGACAAGTGATGTATTGACTCAGTATGTGCAATTTTATTTGGAGATGAAAAATCACTCTGTAAATTTAAATAATTTATATTTCAATGATATATATTTTATATTTAAAACTGTAATTAAAAATTCTAATTTTAATATCACGGATATTTTCATTTTCATTGAATTTCAATGTTTCAATCTGTTAATGCTAATTAAAGTCGACTTTAAGTTTCACCTCGACTTTCAGTGAAATTCTAAACGTCACTTTTTATTTATTACGTCAGCGATAAATTGTATTATAAATGTGTTTTTTCAAACATTTAAAATGATTTTATTTAAAGACTAAAAAAACCGGGTAAAGGTTCCGGTAAAAAGTTACGCCATTGAAATATATTATATAACGTTTGTCCCGAATATTTAGTTATTTGCAAATCTCTGTCTGAAAGGCGATGCGACGATGCTAATTCTTCGCGACTCACGGCACATTTAATTAAATTTTGTACCTCATTTTCATCGTCAGTATAACCGAACCTAATTTAATAGTACGAATAAATGCAATTCCCAAAAATTAGGATTATAATTAAAAGTATGAAATCGTTCGCGACCCCACTCTAAACGCTCATATATACGCTCATCACCACTTAGAAATTGTCATGCGAATTATTTCAAATTTACTACTGATTGCTATAGTTTAAGTTTACATTTTGCCCGTTATCAAATTTTTTCTCCGCTCATCATGAAATCGAAGGCTGAATTATGTTTAATAATTGATTGAAAACATTTTGAACATTTACTTTAATTACTATATAATGCGATGTTTTATTCATTATGTGTAATTTTTCTCAGTTTTATAATAAACACTCTGTATATCAATAAAGAATTTTTAAAAATATAATATTCGTTATAATTTTTGTATTACGATTATATTTTCTGAAAATTCCGCTGTTACTTAAATATGAATGAATTTAAATAATTATTTAATAATGAGAACAGATTGATAATTATAAGTTTAACATCACAGATATATTTATTTGAATTGTGATTCCGTTCCTTAATAGGTATTTCAATATGTTACTGTGCATTAAATTTGTCTTTGCGTATGTTGTATATAATTATATTGATATGAAAAACATTCAATTTACATACCCATTTTATTAATTGTAAAGTATTGCCACTAAATTTAAAAATCGTGTATATTTAAATGATATCATTTGAATATTCATAAAAATTATTGTTACAAATTTTAGTAAAACACAATTGAAAAATATTTTTTTAAAATATATAACTTAAGATATTTTCACATCGAAAAATATAAATGCGTATATCATTGAATGCACAAATGTACTATTATACTATTACTATTATATATTTATTGCATATTATATTTTACAGATATATTTTACCATAGGAATTATCGAATTGGAATTTTCTTTTATAATGCAAATAAATAAGATTTGATTTGATTTAATACTTATTTATGACATTTTACTGAAACAGATAATGTATTATAGTTTAATACGGGTATGATGATAAACGATTTATCAGAGATAATAAATGCAATATTGTTTTGCGTACTAATGTCTGAAGATGATGAGTACATAATCGAATCTTTTGATTTTTATAAACTTTAAATAATACAAGAGAATTATCGTATTGAACTAATTTATCCATAACAAATGCTATGTTTCGTGTATTTAATATCAGGAAATGGCCAGTACCTAATTGTATCTCTTAATTTGTATGAACTTTTTTAAATAATGCAAGAGAATCCTCATATCTAGCTAATATTTCAAATAATGATGCGATTGTTATCTGTAGCTAATGTGTTACTTAATCGTTAGCACCTAATTACATTGTATTTTATACTCCTCGCAAATTTCTTTATACAATACAAGAGAATCTTCATGTTCATATTTTTCATGAACATCTGTAATTTCAAATTTTGTATTTATTGTGTTGATATGATCAGACTCAAAATTTTTCTCTTGAATCTTATGAACATCTTTTAATAAATTTAACGCGAATAAGTAATTACAATTCTTCGTTAGCGCTTTTCCATTTACTCTTTTAATACTTAAATTTTAAATTATACACGTAGCGTGAATTGATATTAATTATTTTCTAAATATTCTAGAATTGTTTATAGGGGTTAGAGGAGTTTAAGTGTAAAAGAAATTAAAACTGCACTTAACTATTTTGCCTGTAACATTCAATACGGAGGATAAAAATTTTCCATAACTTGGACATCCCTGACCACGATCACCACGATCACGCCATGTAATAACACATTTTATACCGATCTTATTGCAGGGTTTTCATTCATCACCTTTTGGGATCGCCCATTTATACGGTTCCAATTTTGGTTCACGTACATTAAATGGACATTATGAAATGTGTTTGTTATGGACATTTTATATTGAAGTCCCATGAAAATTTTAATAATTAGAAATATATAAAAAGTATTGTAAGAGATAATAAATAGATTAGTATTACGCTGAACCTTAAAAGAGACATATCTCCAGTGTTTGAATGGTGAGGCCTGAGGGCACTTTAAATTATAAGTGAAGGTGTTGGTGCTGCAGTCGGTGCTCAGGTAAATCCGGTATCTGCAATCTTATATTAAGTAATAATTGGGAATCTACCATGTACTTAATATTGTTAATTTATTGCGTGAAAATCATTTAAAGTCCACGATTTGCAGGTTTAAGCGAAGTACTGAAATGCCATTTCTATAAAAATTATATAAAAGGGTTCAGGTGAATGGTCTAATGGTCAGGTCCGGTTTAACGGACACATCATTAACTTTATTTTTTTTTCTTAATCTGTGAATACTTTCGAATGTTAATGCATTTTCAGTTGTAAATCACAGCTCAAAGAGTAAACATGAAATGTTAAAATTCATTTACTGTAAAAATATAAATTGTGTTTAAAATAAAATAAAATCAAAATTAATAAATCAAAATTAAATTAAAAATCAACTGATTTCGAAATCTATAAAAATAAAATAAATTAAAATTCCAAAATTTTACATTCTTATAGCTAAAAATAAATGTTTAAAAATGAATTATAACTAAAATTAATATTAGTTATAGTAACGCATTAATAATTATAACTAAAAATTAACGCATTAATAATTATTACAAAATTTATTACTAAAAAGCACTGACCTACACCTGTACTGTCACAGCGGACATCGTTGCATCATATGCGGAGGTTCTATTTTTTGGGACTAAAAACTACAAAATTCGAGCAGGAAACGGGATTTAAAAATAGGCTGATTCGGGATTATTCGGGAATAGAAATTATTAAATTTAGAAGAAAAAGTGCCTCAAAATGGTCAAATTCGGGATTTGTGCGTGACTAAAAACTAAATTCGGAACTTATTCGGGGTTCAAAATTTATTTTTAGCATAAAAAATTTAAAATAAATCACAAATAATAATAAAATATATAAATGCTGTTAATTTCACTAAACAAATGAAAAGTCTATTTCATTAGATAAAAACATTTATTTTATATGCCGAATATAAAAATAAAATATCACATTTCAGGGTAAATTTAACGAAAAACCATTAAATATGTGGTTTTTTCGGGACTTATGTCATGATAAAAAATTTTTCGGGATTTATCTTGAAATTCGGGACTAGCCATAAAATCCAGGAGTTCGGGAAAAAAATGTGCCTTTTATTTTACTTATTTTTGTATGTTCGATGCTCATTTTATAGTTTCCCAGCATTTGAATGAACTATGATTGACCGGGATTTCCCGAAAAATAGAACCGACGATTATATCATACATATAATCGAGTGCATCGTTATGACAGTTCTTATAATATCATTCGTATTCGTCGCGTCGAAATCCTTTATTACATCGAAACCAATAAACAACTCGATTTTTGATGAAATTATTTTTATCATTTGATATTTGCAAATATCGATACTCAATAATTTGCATGTTAAGGATGCTTCAAAATAAACTAATTTATAAGTATTTGTATCACAAAGTTCCAAATATTTATTTATATGTATAGAGATATTCAATTTTATTTCGTTTAATTTAATATCATCGCATTCTTCTCTATCATTACTCATGAGTTCAATTAATATACTCGATTGTAATTCCGGGAGTGGCATTTGTATTAAATCACTCTCTTTAAATGGTTTATTTATTATGTCCGAATCGCGAATATCATTGGAGTTTTTCAGACAAAATTAGTCAAATAAAAATCTTAAAAAAATAAAATAATTTTTAATTATATCGTCAAAAAATCGTTTGGTTTTTCCCATGTTATTCAAGAGTCAAATGCTTCAGCTTTTGTTCATCTCTCAATGTAAATCCAATGTCCAAATCATAATCATTAAATGTGGATAATTCTTTTGCGCAAATTTTAAATGTAATTTTATTGTGTGCATCATTTTTGCCGCTATTTTAACATTTACTCCATCTTTGATCGCCATTACGTGACAAAACAAATATTAATAATAATCAAAATAAATATAATTAAATGAGACTCGTGTCAACAGTCATTTTTGCACTTTTGACAATAATTTAATGCAAAATAAAAATATTAATATTTTATTCAATTTGAGATTTAAAAATATAAATTTTAGAATATTTTATTGTAAATTTTGAATATAATTATAATTTATGCTTTAAATAAATATTTTTATACGATTTTTAATTTTATAATTTAATAAAATGTTTGTTTATGTGTATTTCAATAGAACTTAAATGTTTTATTTAAAATAAAAATAATTGAAAATAATTGAACTAATGTTATGAAACAAAATTATTAAATGAACAATTATTAAGGTGAAATTTTTAATGTTAAATCAATTTGAATAGCACGAAATATTGATTATTTAATAAATTATGATTTTTATTTTATAAGTATTAAATGGAGTTGAAACATGTAGACCTGTAAATGTAATTAATCAATAAAATAAATTATAATTAATGGTTTATTCAACTATAATTTTAATTTACATAAATATTGAATAATTTTTAAAAACAGCTTTCATCGTTATTTTATTAGTCAGATTAGATAAGTTGTGTTCTAGATTTCAAAATTGGTTTTTCCGGCCCCAGTCCCTTCACAAAAATGCTCTACAACAGTGACAAACATTGTTGAAATGACTTATAATAATACATTACAAGTATACTCACATTGTTGTATAATAATACAAAATTTACTGTATTGTAAACAATTATAGATAGAGGTTACAATAATATATATTCAAATACAGAGTGTATCATTTATCTCCAAATAAAATTACAAATACTGAACTAATACAGCGACACTATACGTTAGTATAGCTCAATAGTATTACATACAAATTATCGCATGTGTCATTTGTTTTTATCGTTTGTTTTTGTGAATCAAAAATGGTAAAGGATGCCATCGATGATAGAGTAACAAAGAGAGAATTTTTTAAGGGTTCACGCACAAATAATGTATAATTGTATTTTATTTTAAAAATGTTAAGATAATCTTAATTGAGATACTACAGTATGTAACAAATGTTTTGACGTTATTCATTGAGAATTTTGCAAAATAAAATATTACCCCAAATAACGTCTCAGCATTTGTTATATAATGCAGTACCTGAATTGTATTAAGCACAGAGTATCGTAACCTCTTTTTATACAATTATACATTATTCTTGTACGAACCGCTCTATTAGGTTCAACCATAATTGCCATAATGTCTTACCAATTACATTATAGGATAATTCCCTACCTCACATTTCAAAAAAGATGCACCAAATTTGGAATAAAGTTTCAATCACTTTGGCAATTCAAAGCATTCTTTAAGAAACATTGTCACGTGTTTTTTAAATATGAAACGGAGAACTAAAATGTGTTTAATGGCCGATGGAAAACATTTAGAACATTTACTTTAAATACTATATAATTCACTGTTTTGATTTATTATGTGTAATTTAATTTGGAGATAAATGATACACTCTGTACAACTATAGCTTTATAATATATAAGCATAGTTCCTGGTTAATAATGCCAACACGCAACAATAGGTTACAGCTGGAGGAATCGATACTCAAATTCAAGTGTATATGATAGATATAAATTATACGATATTCAGTTTTTTCATAAGTAAAAATAATTTTATAGTGGAGTAAAGCTTATGTTACAATAGCAAAATATGTATAAATGTGGCAATAGGATTAATTAATAAAAGAGTTGAAATAATACTCACAAAATTGATTTTATTGTTAAGATAATGTTTGTAACTAATTAATAAAATCAATTAAAAACGTTAATATGATTTAGTTTAGTAAAAATTGGTACCATAAGAAAATCAAAATATATAATTCAAATCAATTTACTTTTCAAATCGTAGATTTTGAATGCATTGCAAGATTATTTACAATTTAACCTAATTGGCTTTTTACTAATGCAATATAGTTTTGCGTGTCTAATGTATCAGGATGATTAACACCTAATTTTTTTCATTCTCTAAACAATATAAGCGAATTTTCATATTGAACTAATTTATCCATAATAAATGCCAAATTGTGTTGTATTTTTAGTGTATCAGGATGGTCAATACCTAATTGTATTTTACTCTTCTCATAGAGCTCTTTAAATGATTTAACCGAATTTTCATATTTTAATTTCATTATAACAAATTCCATTTCGTGTTTTACCGATAATGTTCTAGGATGGTCAATACCTAATTGTATTTTTCTCTTCTCATAGACCTCTTTATACAATTCAAGCGAATTTTCATATTGACCTAATTTATTCAAAACAAATGCCATATTGTTTTGTGTCGATAGCGTATCAGGATGGTCAATACCAAATTGTATTTTTATCTTCTCATAGACCTCTTTATATAATTTAAGTGATTCTTCATATTGACCTAATTCATTCATAGCAGATGCCATATTGTGTTGTATCGTTAGTGTATCAGGATGATCAATACCCAATTGTATTTTACTCTTCTCATAGACCTCTTTATATAATTTAAGTGATTCTTCATATTGACCTGATTCATTCATAGCAGATGCCATATTGTGTTGTATCATTAGTGTATCAGGATGGTCAATACCTAATTGTATTTTTGTCTTTTCATATACCTCTCTAGACAATTCAAGCGAATTTTCATATTGACCTAATTTAATCATTACAGCTGCCATATTGTTTTGTGTCGATAGTGTATTAGGATGGTCAATGCCTAATTGTACTTTGTTCTCATAGACCTCATTATATAATTTGAGGGATTCTTCATATTGACCTAAATTGTCCATAACCGATGCCATATTGTTTTGTATCGTTAGTACATATGGATGGTCAATACCTAATTGTATTTTACTCTTCTTATAGATATCTTTATACAATTCAAGCGAATTTTCATATTGACCTAATTTATCCATAATAGATGCCATATTATTTTGTGTCGAAAGTGTATTAGGATGGTCAATACCTAATTGTATTTTGTTCTTCTCATAGACCTCTTTATACAATTTAAGCGAATTTTTATATTGACCTAAATTACTCATTACATATGCCATATTTTGTTTTATTGTTAATGTATATGGGTGGTCAATATTTAATTGTATTTTGTTCTTCTCATAGACCTCTTTAAACATTTCGAGAGAATCTTCATATTTTCCTAAAGATCCCATTAAATCAGCAATTACCACACGTGTAACTATAGTGTCGCTATCGTCACAACCAAAATCTCTCATTTGTATTGCATAAACATCTTTTAGCAAACTTAACGCAATGCTATAATCCCCGTTCATCATTAGTGCTCTTCCGTATATGCTTTTAATATTTAACATTTCTCGATGTTTTGTTTCAATTATATTTTCCAATTGTGATACATTCACAGTTCCAAATTCAATAGCATCAGCATATTTTCCATTTTTAAGTAATGAGTGCATAATATACTGTGGAAATTTACAAAACTTCTCAATAATTTCATT
>LBFL01014160.1:1887-12422 GCA_000988845.1 Hypochthonius rufulus
TCTTATCTTATCTTATATAATATAATAAAAAAAACACTATACGAATGACTTTAGACATTTGTTGTACTTTATTTTAATACTAAATCAATCCGTACAATAATTAGATATGTAAAAATACGTATAAAAAGTTTTGTCGGAAATATTTGAGGGATCCTAAAAACGTGATATTTGATTCTTCTTTCATGAATTATAAAATATGACTAAAGTGTACAAAAAGTTGGAATTTCAAGTAATTTATGTTTCTTCAAATCAATTGAAATTAACTAAACGAGCATTGGTTATGAAATAATAATTAAAATTTTATATTCCAATAAATTCGTTTCTTCAATTAAAAAATTGTAAATATATACATACATAGTTAATATAATACTTGCATATATTTGTATATTTGTGAACTTTATATATATGTAGATGTAGAGAGGGCAAAATATAGGAGTACAGTGGGTAGATGTATTAAAATTTCTATAATTTTAATTTTATAATACACTCAAATCTCCATTTTCCTGAACTCCTATTTTTGATTATTCAATTTACTTATAACAAATTTCAAGTGTCAAATTTCTCTAAATTTAATTTAAATTTTTGTATATTCAATATGACTGCACAAATGTGCTAAAAATACGAGATTTGATTGCAGATACTTTTTTGATTTTAAAATGAAACATTATTTTCAACGGACGGATCCTCCCGTAAAATTATTTATGTAAAATAAGTTTTCCTAATATTTTATGGATTTTTCTATAGAAAAAATAGAATTAAAAGTCCAGTTTTTGTCGATTTCCAACTCTATGTTCCAACCAATTTCTATCATTGTTTAGAGCCCTGAACTTTTACACTTTAAACATAACTCATGATTCTATTCATATATAATCGCATTCCATTTGCATTGCTTCGGGCCAATTGTGCTCTCTCTTTAATTATTTCCGAACATTTCCATCTTTTATCAACAGAAACATATATGTTATGGTAGAATGATACAGGAACTTTCAATATATCGTGCGACGCGTAAATAATTGAACCAAAAGTTGAATATATATATATATATATATATATATATATATATATAACTCAAGCATCACAAGCAAATGGTTTCACTTTAGTATAATCATATATGAGGCTTCAGGCGATAGTAGTTTTGCACAAAAAGTCCAAATTCATTCAAATGTACACCGACGGTAAAAATGGAGATATTCCATTCTCCATATTCCATTTGTCCAAAAAATATGTTAAACTCTCGGGGGTAAAAAGACAAAGGAATGCGGCATTTTTGAAAAAGTATAAAAATTACTATAAAAATCCCGTTCAATTATACAGTGCTTCATGTATAACTTAAACCTCTTTATATTCCAATTTAAAAATCATTTTTTATTAAAATTAATGAATTCATAAAAAGAGTGATAAATTCTCGAATTCATATATTATACATGGAAATATGCAAATAAAAAAATTAATTATATTATGAAAATATTGAAAATAAAAAAGTAAAATAAAATAATTCTGATATAATTTTCTGTACAAAAAATTTTCTGTACAAAATATTCAAAAAACGAAAGTAAATAGAGAATTTTGTTATGAAATACGACAAAATTGCCAAAAATGAGAATTTTTAAATATAAATAAATATAAAATTTGTATATTCATTTAAAAATTATCTTAATATTGAGAATTAACTACAGGCATATCAAAAATAATGTGTAATCACAATAATGTGTAATCACAATAATGTGTAATCACAATTGACCAATCCGGAGGTAATGGCTTTTAACAGGTTCTTTAAGATAACAATAGATTTCTATAGATTTATATTTCTGGGATCCCTGTAAATGTTATGTATAACTTATATAAAATTTTCAGAATATAATTCCATGGAAAATATTTCGTAAATCGTTATTTAATTCCAATTTTGAATGTGAATATAATTAAACATTTAAAAATAAAAATAGTAAAAGTGTGCGTTTCAATCAGCCATTGGCCAGAAATGGGGTCACGAAAATTGAGACCCCAGAAAATTGAGACCCCAGAAAATTGAGACCCCAGAAAATTGAAAAATGCAAATATTGCTTTAAAATGCATTAAAAATGTTTAAAGTTGACTTAAAACTTAGAAAAATTTACTCCCTTAGAAAATTGTGGAAAAAATATGTCTGACTCCTCCTTTGGCGAACACTGGTTTCAATGTCTGCCTAAACTTTAAACCTGTTTTTCACATATTCAAGCATATGTCAGTTACCACCTCAGTATTGGTCAATGGCCAATTCGAAAATTCGAATCTTACATTTTTCAGGAGATCGTCCGGATTTTCGAAAACCCGCATTTTCGTACCCGCATTTTCGAATGACTCTTATCAAAAATCTGGATTTTCGAATAATTAAACATAAAAAACGTCAATTAAAAACTAAATAATGATTAGAAACACAAATTAATTGTTTTAAAGTTATATCATTAAATCAAACTAAATTATGTTAGGTTAGGTCTACGCCTATACAAACCGCCATTTTAATCGCGGCGCTGTCAGCGCCGCGATAAACTAAAAAACATTAAGAGCATTTAAAGATTTATATTTCACTCAGTAATAGTTGCGATAATTAATGCTTATGATCGCATTGAGTTATAATGGGATGTCGCGACATATTTTTAAATTAAACTAAATTATGTTCTCGAAATGACCGGCATGAGTATTTTACTAATTTTGTTTTCGATGACGAGGAATCAATTGAGATCAGTTTCGGGTCGATCTGATCACCCGGTCGTAAACTAGACTCGTTCCTTATTTAGTTTATAATTGATATCTTTTGTTTAATTATTCGAAAATTCGGGTTTCGAAAATCCGGGTTTTTAATAAGAATGATTCGAAAATGCGGGTTTCGAAATTTCGGGTTTCGAAAATCCGGGTTTTTAATAAGAATGATTCGAAAATTCGGGTTTCGAAAATCCGGGAGTATATTTCAAAGTTTCTTCAAACTTTTTAAATAAAAGAAAAAAACATTTAAAAAATGAATTTTCTTTTTTGTTTCTAATATGGTAATTGATATTGAAATTGCAATGTTATATAACATATGGCTTTTGGTATGACGTGTAACATAATACCAATTTATATCGAGAAATTAAAAAACTCATCATCAAACATCAATAATTGATATTATTACTCAATCATAGTCATTATCGTGTGATAAATACTAAAATCGAATACACTTTACTTATCCACATATTACAATGACCAATCACTACACATGCGCAGATTAAGTAAGTTTAGGTTAGGTTAAGTTAGGTTTAGATATCGTATGATAGATCTTGCGTGACGTATAGCATTGCATAATGGTATTGTAAGAGTAAATAAATGCCCAAAAAACTCAAAATGCCATATTTTAAAAATCCCAAAATCCTGACTAAAAAATACATTTCCCGTGCAATTCATCAGTGGGGATATTCTAGAAAATCTAGAAAATCGAGAAAATCTATAAAACAAGAAAGTACTGGTATTTGTTCCGTTAGAAGGGCTATGGAATCCTTCAACAAAAATGAAAAGCGGTGAATTAAACTTGAAAAATATTTCATATTTTAATATTATGAATGTAATACCAAACAAAACATGGAAACTTTTCAGAGGGTGCTTTTAATAGGAAACCCAATTCTACGGGGAAAAGACATGCATATACACATATTACACATATTGAAGTTCCTCTGTCTCCACCATAAAGTAATTTGTTCATTGCTGAATGAGACATGAAATAGAGAATGGAAACTGTCTGTAGATTTATATATTATATATATATATATATTATATATATATATATAACAAAACCTTTAGTAAAGATTTGAAAAGGAACCCCTATAGAGATGTGTGCATTTCTCTTTCGTTTGCCAAATAACAGTTAAAGAGAATTGCCACCATAGTTTAGTGAATCCGTACATCCAAAGTTTGCTCAAACATTCAACTTTTGGCCCCTCTCATTATAGTATTTTCCAACTGAATCATGTCGGGAAATATGAGTTCGATACTAATGATGACGAAAGAAACTTAAGATCATAAGAGTCAATTACAAACGAAAATTCTCCAAAAATTCTCCAAAAATTCTATCGGTGAACTCAATTTAATGAAAGATCTACCGTTACATTTTTTCAATAATATTTTAAAGTGCATAATTCATATCTATAATTTATATTTAAACATAAAGAATGTTAATAATGAATAAATATAAAGATAAAACTAATTTTTATCATTAGAAAAAAACATGAATTAAAATAGGAAAAAACATTCGTAGTAAATGCATATAATAACATAATGTGACTCTGCAAATAACAAAACAATTCTTACATGACTTATACAATATCTGTGCTATGCTAACATAAAAAGACTATAATAAATGCGAAGTATTAACATGATATTTACCAAAACATTATCTTATATCGAACCCATTGACGGAACTCGCGTCACTCAATCGATAAACATCTCCATTCGTATATTCATGAAGAATCTATCGATTGCTTTACTCCACTCTCATCTCATGACTGAACCTAATGGCGACTCAATTTCGCCAATTTCATGATTTATTGATATTGATCATGCGAATCTTTTAATGCAACAAACATGGCAAAAATAAACTGTGGATATATATGTCCGATATATACAGTGTGTTTCTTCCACGGTTTCGAATATATCGTGACACATGTTTTTTATATCAAAAATATTGAATTTTTTAAAAAAATATCATTGTATTTATTAGAAATTTAGAAAATATATGGCAATTGTTTAATTAAATCAAAGATTATGGAGAAATAATGTATACTTTCCTCTGTATACATTTTCATAGTTTTACGAAATAATAATAATAATAATAATAAAGTTAATAAAACGGTGTTCATAGTCATGCATCACAATTAACGTTTTACAATTTCCACGCCATGGAAATGTACTTCCAGGTGTGCGCCCGTCATGTGCCACGTCCGCAAAAAATTGGCTGAGCTAAAAATAGGTGCCCATTATTTAGTGAATTTTAGTCGGGCTCAAAACGCCAAATTCCCACGGCATGAACATTTGTAAAACCAAACGACAATACAATATTTTTATGTTTTGAAGAGAACACAATGTATATGTCTAATATGGTACAGTATTATATCATACGGTAATGTATAAAGAGATGGGCAATCGATGCCATACGTTTTCATCAATTGCATCATACTCAATGGTATGTTCCCTTTACTTTACTCATATCTTTCATGCACAGTTTCGCATTTTATGACAGATATTTTATTTCGATGCCATAACATTATATAATATTGAGGGTAACAAAAAGCTTTTTTCATTTTCAAATATTGTTATGGAAAACAATTTTTATCAGAAATGAGAATATTTATTTCCAAAGAGTATCCGTTAGTTTTATCGTCTTTAACTTTGATTCATATTCTATTTCAAAATTTAACATGAATTTTATTGTGCATTTCATTTATATAAAAAATAAATATTTTTTCAAAAGTAAATTAGTATTTTGGAATTAATCTGAAAATTTATCTGAAATTAGAAAAGTCAATACACTCATTATTCACTTTTTTAAACCATTTTTTGCTGCCCGAAAAGTTTTAAAATCTGAATAATGAGTGTATTCGGATGTTGAAAATCGAAAAAAATCGAAATGAAAATGGGAAATTAATACATGTAATTTAATAATATTTCAAAGAATTTGATTTTTCCATTAGTGAATTCTCGAAATTGCGTTATAGTACTTTACTAGCGTTGAGTGTGTAAATCACATATGAACATTGAGGTGATTGAAACACTATTTGGTAATATCTATTATTTTCTTAATTTATACTTAAACATTATTTGATAGAAGTGAATTAAGAAAGAAAAAGCGTTTAATTATATGGCATTTGACATAATTGAAGCATCTTTTATGAGGAAATAAATGCAATCATCAAAATGGAATCAGTCATAAATGAACTCTAATGTTTTAGGGCCAATTCTTTGATGGTTGTGACAACATTTACATACTAAATTAATGAATTTCAGCTTTTGGTAACTTTTATCTCATTGTAAAAGTTTTAGCGAAATGTATACAAAACTCGAGTTTACTTTGAAAACCGTCCTAAGGCATGATAAACATTTTCAATGTGACATATAATGAGACATTTCAATGCAAATATTCAGGTAAAACATAAGTATCTTCATTAATTTGGACATAAGAAAAAAAATTCTGAGAGAATAAATGTGAAATTAGCAAATTCAAGTCCAATAGAAAGTCAAATGATTATAATCGAATGGAAAATAATAAAATTCTTCTCTACTATAATAGGAAAATTCGAAATCTTTACCCAAACACATACCTTTCCATTGAGGAAAGTACTATGAGATACAATACGTATTGTATGTGATACAATGGAGAGTTACGCCTGTTAATGGAATAAACATTACCTCAACTAAAATCAAATCAGAACTGAGGATTCGCAAATAGAAAAGTCACAAATTTGAAGGAATGTATTTACACAGAGCGCAATCAAATGCATGAAATTACAATTACATTGAGTATATTAGCATTAGTATTAGGATATAGTGTATATGAGGTTCGCATGAATTACAAAATAAAAAAGAAAAATGTCCCAAAACTTTTTGGATTGTACAGCCTGAAGCTGGAAATTACGTAAATGATATAAAGAAGATTATCATTGCAAATATTCATCTCTCGTCAAACCATTTCAATCTTTTATCTTTAGGGTAATTTTCAATTTAAATACAAAAAACTTAAAAATTATTTTACGATTAACATTTTTACAGAGACTTTCATTTTGCATTTTTCTTTCTTAATTTATTGATGGGAATTCTGATAATTGAAGACAGAAATGTCTATAAATTGAGTAATCTTAACTATACATTGAGAAGGAATAGAGTTAAAGAAATAATCATAGCCAGTATGGCGTGGGAGTATTTTTTCTCAATTTTCTAGGGAGGGGGTCATCTTGATGCATTTTTCTTAAGCAATATTCTCATTTATGTCAATTTTCTTTGGGAGGGGGTTGACCCCCATCATGCAAATACTGATCATAATAGTTAAAAACACAATCCTCAGAAATTGTCAAGTAAATTAGAAAATATGCTCATTGATAAGTATGAAAATATACAAGTAAATATTAGAGATAAATAGGAAATTATATGATTAATTATTGTATATAATTAGAGTAGAAAAACACAGAAACATTATAAAGAACGATTCAAAAAATCTTTAAATCAAATAATATGTGAACTAATCTTATGCTAATTAATTTTAATATTTATCTGAAGAAATACAATAATAAAACTTAATTATAATGAATTGTAATTATTTTATAAACTTAAAAAATAATAAAAAAGTTTATTGATTAAATGAAAATAAATCATAATAATTGGAGGATAAAAATAGTGAAATCTTAAGCTTGAGAATCAAAATCATTAAAAAATGGTGATATAATTATTGAAAATTTTAAATTAATCTTTAAATATTTTTTCATATTTTTCATGCAACGAATTTCTCAGTAAATTGGTCTCATCTATGCAATTATCCGGATATACGGTATATTGTATATACGGTATATTGTATTTTTCAAAATTAAATTAATAATTTAAAAAATTATGATGTAAAATATCTTATTTCTGAATTTCCTTTCACAAACTCTAACTCTAGAGGTAAAGAATAGAGCATCATTTGCATCTCCTCTTTACCAATCCTTTTTCCAATTACTCCGCATCAGATTCTCGATGTCAAATCCCCATGACAACGTCACGGTGATTTTTCTCCCCTATACTAATGCCAATATATACGGAACGGGGAAGTTATACATGGATTTAAGTTCTTTTACAGATCAATGGACGATGATGTAAAACATGAGACACCGGTCATGATTCACATTTAAAAATCAGCATGTGAATTCATTTAAAAATATCATATGATATAATTATAATAACTTATAACTGAGTATCGTATGATTATGAAAATATATACACCAATTCCTTTGTAATTGCAATGCGTTTATCCCAAAATATCTTCCAATAAATGAAAGCCGTAATTAATTAATAATACAAATATCAATAATTTAGTAATTGTTAAATTTATGGGTAAATATTATAGAATTAATATCATAGTATATCATAGTATATTTAATTTATAACAAATCCAGCACTGATTAGCATTTTAAAAACTAAATTATTACAATTAAACTAGGTCATTTTATTGGGTCAGCTTTACCCAAATTCTTAAAATATAGTCTTGCATGATTTTATTATTATAAGCATTATCATTCAGGTGTTAACGTTTGTAATCAGCAATACATAACAATTAGAGTCCCGAAAGTCAGCAAATTTTGAATTCAATTCCAATCGATTTCCACTGAAATTTCCAATGGAATTCCACGGAATTCGAGTTCCATGGAATTCTATTTCAGGACTCTAATAACAATATAATATAATAATAATATAATAATCACTATACATTTTGTCCTAGATTACGAAAGTGGCCATCCCCTAACATTTATGCATTGCTCATGCCTCACATCGTAATATATTAATTTAAATCTAAAACCAATTGATAAAATCATATAAAATTTGCAATTTAATCTCATTTTTAATTTGAAATCGATATATTGTATTATATGATATTTTATTAATTTCATGCGTATGCATATATCGATATCCAATTATTTGAAAAATTAAAATTGGGGTTAAATTGCAGAATTTAAATCGGAAAAATGGTTTTAGTGTCACCAATTTTCTGTTGAAATGACATGTTTGACTGAAATGCGAGGAAAGCACAGATAATTCTGCTTTTAGCCAATAACTAAATATAATGTTTGGTAATGGTTCGTAAAAAGTTCAACACTCTCTAGAAACTGCTGACATTAAAGTAGACTCTAAATGTTCCTTTTCGGTAGTGGTAAGTCAATTGTGAACCATTCATTGGTCAACATTCATCATCAACAAAATAAAAAAGTGGGAAAATATCACATGTTCATCATGACGGGGGTAACGGTCGGAAGCTGTACTGATGCTAACGGGGGTAACGGTCGGATACTGTACTGATGCGATAAGCATCAATCAGCTTAATTGAGAGATTGACATTGGAAAATCGAATGCATTGAGTAATACTAAGGAAATGGTTTTTCTATTCGACCCTTAATGTACAGCATCAACTATTGGAGGCGTCCTTTACTAAGAATGTTCAACATTTGGAGTAATAAAGAAAAATAAATAATAAATTTCAGAGAATTCCGACGTAATAAAGAATGAGCATCAAACATAAAAGAGGAAGACACACGACTCTTTTTCTATGTATGTATGAATGTAGTTATTTATTAACTGTGATTCAACACCATCAGCAAAAAGAAGGGTCCAAATAAAAGATATTGAGTTTCACTTTGGCTCTGATTAATGCATGTCACGTTATGTCCCTCTTTCAATTAATATCATATGTAAGATTTGAAAATGTCCGAACGGGACATGTCATGGAGATTATCGTAAAGAAGAAATTTCGGTATAAGAATGAGATGCTCGAGAATATGGTCATTCAATGAAAAGATCGCACAACATTAAGGCAATAGAAATAAGAAGTGTGACAGTATATTCTTTTCTGTGAGAAATGCCAACATGATGTAAAATAATCTAAATTCTCGTATGAAACTATACTGTCATTCTTTTACAGCGCCACGGTTTAAATTATTATATTTTATCTATACTAATAATTCAAATTATTTTAAATTATTATATTTTATCTATACTAATAATTCAAATTATTTTAAATTATTATGTAAATATTGAAATTATAATGTATCAAAATTATTAAAATTATTTGAGTTTAGAAATAATAAAATTCAAATTATGAAACAATATTTTCGCATTGACTATAATAGGAAAAAATATTTGTTAATAGAAATTTTCAACGCAAAGATTATTCTAATTAAAAATAAAATATTTTATGACATTAATAGTTATTAATAGTCATTAATTAAAAAATTAAAATAATAATGATCCTGAAATAAATTAATTTTTAAAAAATAAATACTGTAATAATTGTATGTAATAAATGTATTGCTGCGGTTTAAGAAGTGATTTGACAATTAAAGAAAAGAGAACGGAACGGTAATAATTTTTTACATGAATTTCAGTAATCATATTATTAATTGAAACTTTAATTACAATCCTCTGTCATTTAGTTTTTGTACAGTCATTTCATTATTACCATGTTTGCTTAATATAAGAAAAATATTCAAAAGTATAATAAATTATAAGGAATAAATAGTTTTTTTTAATATAACCATGCAAGGTAATATTGAAATGACTGTACAGTGGAATAAAATGGAAAATTTGCTAACTTGTCAAACTCTAGTTCTAAAACTCTTTTTATTTAAAAAAATATAGGTTTTTAAATTTCCCTATGTCCTACCGACTAAGGTGGTATAAGATGGACAACAGATTCTTTAAGATAACACTAAATTTACATTCTTGAGGCTGCAGAAAAAGTTGTGTCAAATTTTCAGCATAACATTCCATGGAAAATACATAATTATGTTTTTACA
>LBFL01014162.1:0-15147 GCA_000988845.1 Hypochthonius rufulus
AGTTAGGTTAGTTTTTGAAAGTCGAAAATTTTTGGGATGGATTCCCTCTACACTACTAATGTCTCAGCAACTGTTAAAACTTAAGGTGAGTTTAATCGATACGTCGTTCAATATGAATTATACCATTTTGTCATATTTGATATAATGGTATCAACCTGTCGATTCAATAAAAATTTGTCGTTAAAATTAAAATTAATATGATTTAATTATAAGGTAAATTAAAAAATCACGTATTTTGCTATTGCGTTAATTTACAGCGAATGACAAAAAATTTTAACCTCTTGATGCTCCAATCTTAAGTTAAATTATCAGGAGATTATCTCATTATTGAAAAGATTAAGACATTAGATTTAATCGCAGAGTCATGCACTATCTTAAGAATATCACATTACAATTTTTAAATGAGTTTAATAATTGTAATTAAAATGAAAGTGACATCAAAAATTATTACACATCATTTAGAAATTTTAAATTATTGTGCAAATGATGATAGATTACATGTCATTTTTGCTCGAAAAACTGAAATTTTATATGCAAAAATTAAGGATAATATGATAAAATTAGAAACAAACGGAAATTCTCTCGAAAACCCGATTCAGGATTAAAAAGAAATGCCTAAATATAGGCATTTATATTTAATCTCTAATCATATGCTGCATAATACATTCAAAAAGTAATAAAAAAGTTTTGGATTTTTATTAATCAATGATTAAATGCTTTTATTACAATAATTTGAGAAACATTTAATTATTAATTGATATAATATAAAACTTTAATAAATAGTTGATAATAATTACAAAAAATAATTTTAAAATATCATCGCTAATTGTGATTACGCAGCAATTTAAAAAGGTTAAATTTTTTTGTCATTTGCTGTATGTTGATTTATAGGCGTGTAATGATACTTTTGATCATGGTGTATATATTGATATTAGCGACAGAAGATAGTATTTACTCATATTTTTAATTCATTCTTATCTCTTATTACAACGATATAATTCACTATTAATTATCACTTTTTTGCTTATAAAAATGATATGCATAATGATGTGTGTATATATATATTATAATATGAGATAATCTGTACATGTTCTTAAGAGAAATGCTTAGATTGTTTAATAGCCCTTGCAAAGGAAAAATTATGGTATGGTACACTTTATGCTTACTTTTGCCACATGTTAAACAATTTTGGCAAAAATTTACTGTCTATATGAAAAATTGAAATAATACAAATTTTATTTTTTTCTAATGGTAATAACTCAAACTTAGGCCGGTTCTGGTTAAATAGAAAAATATTACACTGAATTTTTAAAGTAAACATGTAATGAGATGCCTTAAAATAGTAAAATAATAGGGGAAAATATTCAAACGTAACAGATTTAAAACTGGATAACGGTGCCTTGACGGTTTGAATGTGTTAGTTTAGCAAAAGTTTAGATTTTCAGAATTTAAAATAAATATTTAATAAAATTGTAACTCATTGTAACAATGTTTTTTATTGTTGTGGAGCATTGTTGTGAATAGAATATATGAGACCTATAACATAAGTTAACTAAGCTAACATATAATTTATTTTATATTAAAAGATTTGTAAAATATTTAATCATATTATTTAATTATTGTGCAAAAATAATAATTATGACAATTATTGTGGTTTAATTTATAGGCGTGTAATGGAAAATGCGCTGACGATGGTCATACCATTGACACTAAAAAGAGAACATATGTAATTGATGCGTCTCCGGAATTGACATATGGTTTCGGCTCATATTTAACTTACAAAATACCGACATATGCGGACTTTTTGGTTGCGTTTTGCACTTTCCCGGGTAAATAATTATGTGAATACATTATCTCGTATAATCGAAAATTTTTATCATTATAAGGATTTTGCGCATTCAGAGACAAGATTAAAGGATCAACTTTTAATCAAACATTAATGGAAGAATTAGAGAATTAAGGGAATTATTATGATTTATTATCGATAATGACTGAAGTAAATCAAAGAGTTTCGGAAGAATTTGTATCGGAATGTGAAAATCTTTTATATCATCAAAAGAAACAAATGCCTTTTTCAGTCACAACACTAAAAAAATTTATTTTAATAAAATTTAATTTATTAATTATAATTATTACATTAAATATGTGATCGATACAAAAGCAATAAGCAAATTACTCGTATGTGTATTACTACGAAAATAATACGTTTAAAGTTTGTGCAAATACATTGAGACGCTTAAATTGTTATTATTTATTTTAAAAAATAATACGTTAAAATTCAATTTAATTTAAATTAATTCAATATTTTTAATAGAATGATGCGTCAAATATCTGACACAAATTAGCGTGAATGTATAACCAACACCAGTACATTGAAATATGGGATATTACTCTAATTGGGACATTATTAAGGAACGTATTTTAATGTAGAATCAAAGTTAATTTCGAAATTTACGATATCTACAATTTAATAAGAGCGCGCGCTGCAAAATCATAGAAGTTGCACATATAATATAAGCATTATTAAATAGTCTCATATCTAAAATGCATATTTATGTAAAAATTAAAAAACTCAAATTAATAATCATACTTTTGTTTATTAATTTTATTAAATTATTTTTGTTATTATTTTGAAACTCATGTGCAAAACCATTGTGTACATTTATAAAACAAAATTTATAGTCAAAAAAAATATTAACCGAAGTGAAACCCGGGCTAAACCCAGACGCATAAGAACCAGTAGAATAACCTCAATAAGCACACATGTAGATATGCAATAGAAAAGAGAATGTAGCGACGACTATTTATTAGGAACGATTTAATTGAAAAAAATCGTAAATTATAAAATTGTCATAATTATAAAATACAATTAAATCACTTACAATTCTCATCAACGAATGCTTAAATAACATGGTATTAAACACTAATCACTAATCTATAATAATCAGTGATCGCCAAAGGGGGGGTGCGAAAATGAAAATTCTCTGATAAAAGCTCTGAAAATCAGGGACCCCCCAGAAAATTGGAAAAATGAAAAAATTGCTTAAGAAAAGTGAATTGTTGACCAAAAACCGAGAAAAATTTGGAAAAAGTTAGGTCTGCAACCCCCTTTGGCGATCACTGATAATATATAATAACATATAATTATTCCATTTTTATCTTTTACTTTAATGCTAAAAATTTAATTATAATTGACCATTCGCCACGAATAAACATGTAACTCATATGTGCTTCAATATGAAAAATTCTTCATGCATTGAACTTCAAACCCCGTTTTGCCATTTCAATGAGTGAATCATAAATGTCCCTATTGCGTTGTAATGGTTAATGTATTTAAAAATTTTATTATTTAGAAAAAATTCTTATAATTATATACTCGCTACAAATGTACAAATAAATTAATTTCTGTTTTCACTCAAAAGTCTGGTCTCTGATAATTATAAATATTTCATAGTTTATTAAATATTATTGTAAAAATTTAATATTTCATACCCAAAATTATTAAATTTTAACATCTCTTTTAATCTCAAATACAACGGTCCGCCGATAAATATTCCGTTCGGACATTTAATATTATCAAATCGTTGATAATTATGGGGCGGGAAATTAATGGATTCGAATTCAAATACTTTAGAAACAGTACTGTTTTCACTCGAATAAAATAGTTTCATTAATTTTAATGCATTCCTCTTCATAACTAAATTGAGTCATTTTAATGAAGAAATTTTCGAGTGAAACTAAATTCTTCCATAGAATAAAATTCTACAAATCTATTATATTCTATGATGTTTTAGATGTGCGTTCTAATGAAATGCGAAAAATCGACATTATAACTCGACACAAACCCCTGCCTTATTCTTGCTTTATAATAAAATTAAAATACTTATACCTCAAATTTAATTAAATATTTTTTGTGTTTTCTGCAACGCCTAAACTTTATATGCTAACCCTATCCTAATTTCCTATATTTATATATCTGAAATTGAATATTCGTTTGAAATATTTCATTAATCTTAATTATTTATTTTATGGGTGTTATTTTTTAAATATTAAAGTAAGTAATGGTCATATGAATATTCTGATATAATATATCTCGAAAATAAAAATATTTTTTTAATTAAAAATGATAAACGCTGAATTATCATGTTGAAAACTTGAAATTTAATTAAATATCGATTTTATTTAAAGGGGATCGCCCAAAACCCATAGACTTTGGCCTAACGAAGCCCCGTAACGGTAACCTACCTAAGCTTTAGTCATGTCATAGCCATTCAATTAACTAAAAGAATTTTTAAGATCGGTTATGTCCTTGAGAAATTATAGGCTAAAAACATTATCAATAGTGAAAATATATTAAAGTTTTATTAAAATTGCATTAAAGGCACCTACAGTACGCTTTGCAAGCTCAAATTTAATATGTGCGTTTGTTAATTACATAAATTGGCAGATGAAAAACCGATTTATTCGCCAATTTGTTAGAAAAACTGCATAACTTTTTACATTAAAATCTTATAATGTGATACTAAAAACTGAACATTATAAGATGCTGTGCAGTTTGATATAACACCCGAGGGGGTGGGACAATATAAAGTTTTGAACCCACTTCCAATTTATCGTTTTGACAAAGTTTCCGATGTCGACGGTCAAAGTCAAAACAACGTTTAAATAAATAATAAAAATGTACAAAGGATAATGCATGTCTCAGACTATTTGGCTCACGGGTTCGGAAGTTATGATTGTCCAAAATGGCCAAGCTTGAACGTTAATTTGACAGTAACTGGAAGTGATAGTCGCCCCACATTGTTTGTGTACTTTTTTTGAGATTCTCTATAAACACAAGAACGGACATCTCTCTAGATATCGCAAAATCTTTGTTGTCCCGGGCTATGCAAAATTTTCCCAAGCGCAGTTAATAATTGCGAGCATAACGATCCCTGGAGCATTTAGCTGAGTCTCACAAAACTTGTGGTTCGCTGGCTTAAGAGGGAAGCATCTTCAATCGCAACCACTAGCTCGCCTTAGTCTTTTTAAAATCGATTTGGTTTTTGGGCTATAACTTTGCAAGCGCCTTATCGATTGACAAAATTCTTTTTGTTTTATAACTAGGTCTCAGCACTGTATAATTTATTATATGTTTTGTTAGGAGCGCGCATAGGCCATTTTGGTCGATCCCCTTTGTCGCAATTGAATAATATATGTCGCGTATGTTAGACAATTGTTTGCCATTGACAGGCAATTGATTAGCATTTTTGAATATTTTGATTTGAAACCCCTAATGATGATTCTTGGACAATCTTTTGTTGGCACATACAATGACTAAAAAGCCGGAAACTTATTAATAAAATTCTACAGTCATTCTAAATGTGACATTCTTTTAGAACATTTTCTTATTATAATGACCCATAAGTAAGGTATAACATTTTAGTCCCAAAAACTGAAATATTCTTTGAAAATGCTCGTTTATATTTTTTAAATTTCATTTTTGAATTTAGTGACAATTTTTAATTACTCTTGATTAAAAATGAGTGTTCATAGTGTGCAATATCACGTGACTGAAGGTAGAGTATATTATATAGGGGTTATATCATTAAATGCAACTAAACAATACCCTGACACACCGACCTACTGGTTACTGCATTTACCTTAATGTTTATATACAAATATTTTTAGAATATTTTTAATTATATTCAACAATTAGTATTTTTAAACTGAAAATTGATTAAATTTTCAAAAATAGTGTTAAATATTCCAAAATATGCTTTTTTTCTTTTTATTGTAAATTATTCTAATTTATTCTTTTGTTTTTAAAATATTATTTTTTATTCCCGAACAATACATGTCCATTGTTATATTTTGTAATAATTCGGACACATCTAAAGTAATTCTGTAATATCTTTATTTGTAGAAAATATTCTTTTGCCTAAAATGTTATACTTTACTGATAAATATAAAAAATAGGGTGCCGTACAAATTCATCAATTAGTTTCTGTGCTTTAACAATGACATACAATGCTCAATGGCATAATCAACATTATTTAGTAAAAGTATCTAATAAATGTTATGACGCGATATCTATATTATTAAAATATTGAAATGTCTGCAAATGTTCTGTGTGTCCGCAAAAATTAATTTTAAATTTGAATTTTAAGTATTGTTGCATGCTTTGTGCGGCAAAATATTTATTTTAATTGTTACAATGATTTTATAATATAAATACCTGTGCGAAGCACTGTCTTTATAGTTGTTAAATTTTTAAATTTTACAATTATAGTAATTAACCGTAATCATATTATTTTCCAAATATCACGTTTCTAATTATTTATCATTAAAGAGGAAATTAATTATTGCAAATATATAATAATTTTTATTATTTGGAACTGCAAAATTAGTGAATTCTAAACCCTATTTTTATGTGACATAACTATAAATGTATGAGTTTAAAAAAGGTATAAATCAAAGCTTATCATATATAACTCCTATAATATAAATACAGTGAACTCACTATAATTTTAAATAAACGGAACCATACATTCCGTGTGACATAATAGAAAATGTGAAAATGTGAAAATATAGAAAAATTTTTAATTATATTTTTAATTCCTTTATTATTACATTTTAAAGAATAAAATCACATATTAATGAGAATCATGTAAATAATTGGTGTTCTCGCAATGATTTTGCAAAATCATACATATTTTTAATTAATATTACATAAATGTGATAGAATTATTATATTAAGAGAGTCAATAAAAACATATCACATATGATATAAAATAATCATCTCTACATTTTTAATGAAATACTGAGAATGTACCACTACCATTCGTACACTTTTGCCTTTACATTTGTTTTGCACGCGCAACAATAGAATGATGTTTTGCGTGTGAATTTAAAGGATTATCATCCTCGTTACATGTTCATACTGTTGTAACATAAAATTAACTAAAATTAATCAAAATAATCTATAATTATTAAGAGGCATCTATTAAAGAAATTTCCGAAGTGTTAAAGTCCTTTTTTACACAATACTTTAAAAAGTGGTATCACGTGATTTAAAATTCAATTAATAATTCGTTCTTAATATTTGAATTAATACTTTTAAGTTATGATTGATTTTGTATCAGTTATCATTGTTTTAAATATTTACAGTCAACGGGCCTCTAAATCGGTAATTTCAGAAAAATTGCTAGTGATAACATTAGATAACATCTTTTACTTGCTATACGATCACATGATTATCATTGAAAAATTTAATTATGAATTTTTTTACAATGTGGGGAATGTTATATATAATTTTTTTGAAGTTAATTCGTTTCTATTAATGAGTTGTGCCCTGATTTTTGTATCATAAAATTGTTTGAATTTATATTTCTTTATTTATAAGGATATAACGCAATTAGAAATATCAATACTGTTCACATTTTATTCAAACATTACTAGAAGAATTGAAGAATAAAGGAAATAATTATGATTTAGTATCAGTATTAACCGAAGTCAATTCTAAAGTGTCAGACATGAATTTCAATGTTCGAGCGGTATACGAAAAGGAAAACGAAAAAACGGATCTAAAAAGCAAATACCATTTTATTGCTCGTCTCTAATCGGACGTATATATTTTAGTAAAAAATTATATTTTTTGCAATAAATAATAATTATAATTAAATATTATTTTGTAATTTAAATGTAGAATTAGATTAATATTTGTAAAACATTCATTAATAATTTAGTATATAAAAGCTAAAACTTTAATAAATTAATAAAAATTAGAAATTGATTTTAATAATTATTTTTCAAGTTATTATACTGATCAAACATAATCAACAACAATTGTTGACAATTAAATTTTATTTTCGTTTACGATAGAGAGGATTTTACGTTAGAGATTTTATGTGTAGTTTAACATGACTTTATATCTTTGGCATTATATAGTAATTAAACCAACACAATTTTTTTCTATATCATGAATGAATAAATGATATCCTTATTTATATTCGGAGCCTGTATTAGTCAATGGCCATTTCTCAACAGTGACGAGTTTCATATATCCTCTATTATCAATAGTGTTTTAACTCAATCAGTATCGAACTGATCAGTTTCCCGATGAGTTCATAGTCACCGACGGAAAAATTTTTATCTGTCTTTTTATAACGAGAGCATAGCTGAAATGCCTAAACACATATCTGCGATCCCCCAGCTTGGAATTGAGCGCCATGCACTACATATGTGACTAAAAGTAAGATTTCACTCAAAAAAAATAAAATTCATTAAATATAACTATATTTTTGTAATTAAATGAGTTTGAGTAAATTAAATATTTTGTCATTAATTTTTATAATTAATTACAAAAATCACAAAGACATGAACTGCAAATATGCTATAAAAAGCCATTCAAGTATAAATGTCAATTTTTTAATTATTACTATTAAATAATATATATAATATATATTATGTAAGCAATGGTGTCGTTTTGTAGTTAAGAATTCTGGAATTAAACACAAAATGCAAAATACATGAAAATTTAATTGCAATTACAATTAGTGATGGGAATTTTCAAAATTTTATTAACTATTAATCGCATTTAGTCAACATTTTTAAACCATAACCACAAATTAACCGCATGCGATTAACCATGATTAACCACAATTTAAAAGCAATATTTTTTTATTTAAATTGAACGGAATGATTTAACAACAATCATTTTGTTTACATTTTTAGGCTTTATATTTGTTCTGCAATAATTGATTAACCATTTTTAATTGGAAAAGTTTTATTCACTATACACTGAAGAAGCGGGACATGACAAAACATAAAATGCAATTTTAAATAATTTCGGATAAATTAATTTATGGCGTTTCCAATGCTTTAGAACATTGAAATTATTATCCTCATTTAAATCATCGGGAAAAACTTTAAATATCATTTGAACATAACTTTCGAGTTCATCAGTAAAAGTTTCTTTATCATGGCTTATGATATCACTAAACAAATCATCATAAGAAATTAAATTATTCGATGTTTCTATAGTATCGGAAATCTCAATTCCGATCTCATCACTCAGTTGACTACTGTTTTGAGATATAAAATTCTGTATCATTAATTTGGCATTTTCATGTTCAATATTTGTATTGAATTTAATGGATTTGAATCGCGGATCCAAAAGTGATGCAATATGATGATATTGCAAAATCCGTGTTTTAATTTTTACATCAATAAATGTACTCATATAATTCTTTAATTTTTTTAATAATGGAGCGTCATTTGAGGTAATTATACAATGAATTTCGAGTTTCTTAATCCATGGGAGAACCTAATTTAAAGTCGGTTTTGATGATGATGAGAGACACCGTCGCATTTATTAAAAGGTTCTAAAAATGTAATTAATAATGAGAGAATATCTATTAAAAGATAATAAATTAATTTGAGATTCATCAATAAGAATTTTTACAAATCATCCCATTGGCTAAATATAGATTTAAACATATGCAATCAGAGTTCCATCGTGTCTCAATGTTTAATTTTAATTTAGAGCTTAATTCTTTCATTAGAGTCAATTTCTTAAAAACTTCACTAATAATGTGAAATTTTTCCTGTGTTCATAAATGTCTTTACACATTTACCATTTCATGCATATTTTTAATTGCCAAATTAATGCAGTGACATGCACCGTGTGTGTATTTTATCACTAAATGCTGAAACGTAATTACTTCCATTATCAGTTACAATTATTCGTTTATGTTCATTTAGATTAAACATATCTTTTGATTAAACCAATTTTTAATATTTGCAGCATTTGTTTGTCCAATAAATTCCTCTGAACATATCATTTGACTTTTGTATTGTCCATTATCTGTGACACATTGTGATGTTAAACTTATGTAATGCCGTTTTGTATAATATTCTGTCCAAAGGTCAGAAGTAAACGATAATCCAATTATATCTGTAAATTTTTAACACATCAATTGCATTAACATATGGATTTTTGAGATATTTTTCAGTGAAATGTCTTTCATTAACACATTATATCTTTAATGTTTATATTTCCGCATTCGGATCCCATTTTAATCGCCAATTGAAGGAGATTTTGAAATTCTTTATCTTCAATAGTATTGAAGGACGGGTTTTCGATATCAGAAACGATAATATTTGATTATTAATTTCATTAATATTTGTTTTTGAAATAACCGCTGTTTTTGGACATTTTCTAAAATATGAATCTAAAGTTTCATTTGAGGAGAATTTTTTGATGCATTTTTTAATTTGATAAGTGAGTGATGATGTCCCTGATTTGCGGTCCTCACATGTAATTATTTTTCGACAATTGAAACACAAAACAAATGATTTACAAATAAAATTATTCTCCTCTTTTTCAACGATTATTTTCACTTCGTATTTCAATTCTTTAATCGCATCTTCAGTCATTAATTGAATTAAACCGAAATTATCCCATATTTTGCTTTTTGCGTTTTCATTTCTAATCATAAATTCTTTTTCGTTATCAATTAGCGTTTTAATTATTGTTTTCTCATCCATTATCTAAAAATTAACATTCAATTATATCAAAATTATAAATTTAATCAATAATTACCTTTCAAAATTTATTAATTCTAATATTGAAAATTCACATTAAAAACACGTGTTTATATACATTCACATTTTAAAGAGTAACTTTTGGCATATTCATTTATTATGCTTTGATTATTGAATTTGCATTTAGCGATTATACTAACATCTATAAGTGAATTCATTAGTTAATTTGCGGTTAACCGCAAGCTAAAAGTCTTAACCATTAACCACATTTTAACCGCAAGACCTTCAGAAATTTAATCATGGTTAACTATGGTTAGAACTAGAAAATTCCCATCACTAATTACAATTAATCACTTTGTATGATGTATCGAAAGCTCTTGCTCTACCTTTAGTATACATATAAACATGCTCAATTATTCATATAATAATCTAATTCGAATACATTGTAAGTTTCTCAATGATATCTCATTAGGAAAAAATAAACATTTTTATGTTTAATTATCACTAATTACACACTTATTACACAGCTAATTTAAATAATGCAATTTATCATGCATGATAATTTTGAATTATATAGAATAAAAGTCAGTGAAGTTTCAATTATTAATTGAAATTTTGACTATTATAGATTAAATTTATAGCTTCATTTTTTACTCTGTAATAATAAAATATATGTATAATATAAAAGTGATATTTTGTATTATTGCACTATAATTTTCTAATTATATTAAAATGTTATAAAAATTACATTATAATCAATTTAATAACTAAAGAAAATATTTGTTGATTAGCCTTTTGATTGTTTATATTATATATCAGATCAGGCCAGGGTAGGGGGGTTAATTCCCCAATAAAATTCCAAAATGAAAAAATTTCTTAAGAAAAATGCATAGAAAAGTGCAAAGTTGATCCCCCCACAAAATTTTGGAAATTAACCAAATAACCCCCCACCTCGGGACCCGAAAAAACCTATAGTTTGACCGGGTCTTATATATGTATGCTTAAAATTTGCTTTTTAAGACCAATTTTTGAAATTATTTTACAAAAAATTAATAATGTAATGAATTGAATTTGAGATAGTAAAATGATTTGACCGGGACATGTAACAAAAAATATTAATGAAAAATGAAGTCGACAATCATAATAATATAATTCGTATTTCCGGCTCTGGTAAAAAATCATATAAAACTACAAACCATAATGAAACAAATGTTGACATTATTAATGCAAACACAAAGGGTAATTTGCATAATAATGCGAAAAAAGAACGATACGGTAGAACTTCAACACATGAAACATAAGAAATAACATACAGACTATTTATTATTAGTGTTTTTTTGCACATACTGA
Source organism: Hypochthonius rufulus (assembly GCA_000988845.1). NCBI lineage: Eukaryota > Metazoa > Arthropoda > Arachnida > Sarcoptiformes > Hypochthoniidae > Hypochthonius > Hypochthonius rufulus. The sequence goes on from LBFL01014162.1 coordinate 11,878, forward strand.
ATCATTACAGCGCCACTATGCTAATACAGTAAAATAAAATGCCATACACGTTTTCTTCTGTACGGAATTTCCTTTTTTTGTTCCAAAATTGTTCCGTGATTCTTAAATTTTTTCACTAATTTATAAATTGCAAATTTAATCGGTGGTTTTTTGTTAAATTCAGTTCTAAACTTTCTTTGTATATCTTTAGGAGAATTCGTTTGCAGCATATGAGTAACGCTTAACACTTTTTCACTCATTGAGAATGGAATTTTTAGACATTAATTAAATTTTTACAATAAAAACAATAATTTATAAACACGTTAAATGCATATTTTATATTTTTATAAACTTTGACCCTTCTTCTAAAAGATGGCACTAATAAATTAGTTTTATCATTAACTTAAATATTTTTAATTTAATGTTCGAGCGGTGCACTATATTGTATTACATACGTTAGATAAATACATGTTGTCTCTAACGTGAGAAATTACAAATTTTAGTCGAAAGTTGAAATAAAGTAGTTCATTCATTCATTCACTTACTTAGATCATCACATATTACCGATGAACTGTCAAAAAGTGATCTCCAACAGTATAACATTTATAGCAGTATAACCCGTGGAAAAAGAGGCAAATGTTTATATTCAATCAAATAACGTTTTCCAAAATTTGCGGACTGCCAACACGGACCGATACTATAAAAGATGCCAAGGCACTTAAACCATATTTTAAAAAATTCAAATTTCATATAACATTGTGTGAGGATTTTACTTTTGATGATAACCAAAACTTTGCTTATAGGTAATTGAAGGCACTGTTAAAAATAATTTGTGATTATGAATATAAAGATATTTAAGTATACGATTAAAAGTAACTTTAAGTATTGTGAATTACGTAAGGACTTAAATAATTGTTTAAATAATTTTTTTTTAATCTATAAATTTCATAATGAAACAACCAAAATTAAATACAGGTAAATCTGAATAATATAAAAGTTATTTGATACTATCTTTGAAAAATTAAGCGGCAATCATAAGTTCAAGTATAATCATAATTATTGCATTTCGTAATATATTGACATGGTATGTGTTATTGTATATTAAATTAAATAACATTAATAATAATTAATCTTTTATTTTAGGCATTTTCAACAATGTCGGGGGGTTCTATACATTTGTCGATTTTACAGGAAAACCCCCATTTTTGTTGAAGTATAAAATTCAAGATCCAAACGTTAATAAAGTACGTATTTACAGAACTCTGTACTTTTATTTAATCATATATCAATACAATTAATTAGTCTATTAATTTAATTTTAATTTATATACCAAATCATGTAATTGAAGAATTATTATAGAAAGACATATCACCACCATTTACTTTCATCCGATTGAACATTTATTGTCAAATTTAATACCACGTTTTGCCGGTATGTGTTATATTCATACAATTGACCCATACAATGATGTAAAAAGGTAATTGCAGATAACAGATTTTTAAAAATAACATCGGCATTACATACCTAAGATCGCAGCGAATGATATATAAAATATTTGGCATATCATTATATGGAAAATACTGAATTAATCCTGAAGTTAATCATCATTTAAATAATGTGTTTGATTCTAATTCTGACTTTTTATATATTAGAAATAAATGTTATGTTTTGACACGTCTAAATGCATATCCCCAAACTTCAAGCCTGTTTTTCTAATAATGCTACACTCATGAGACACCCTTCTTCAGCATTGTACGGGTCAATTATGCATCTTAATTTAATTACACATAAAACCGTCTAATGTGAACCCTCTCTAGCGCGAATAACCTCTTTACCGTGATCAAATTTTTAGACCATAGTCATATAAACCTTTTCTATTTTAACTCCTCTGACATAAAATCTTCTATATCGTTAGCAAAAAATTTTCGCAATATGGTCACGTTAGATAGGTTTAAGTGTATAAATGTCTGAACTAAAAATTTCTATCATATTTGAAATTTAAACACCTCTATAATTTTAATCAAAATAATTATTTTATTTAATTATTATTAAGCGTTTCGTTTAACATTTTAAGAACCGTTTATAATTTATTGTCATATAATAATTTTAATAATACAAATGATATGCATAAACCTCTCTAATATGAACTAATTCAAAAGTGAATAAATTATCTCTAACATAAACAAAATTTTAGATTAAAAAAATATAAAACTGCCATTTCAACTAATGTAACTTAAAAATTGAACAGAAATTATTTTATTAATTGGACTAAATCCCGTCCTAATATGTTCATGTTAGAGGGGGTTAAATGTATTCAAAATATACAATAGTAATATAATGCAACAAAAATTTTAGGTCCATTCATTATGGGATCCCATTTATTCACGATATGGTTATGGTTAACGATTGCTCAAACGTTTACTCTTAATGCACACTGCGGGTTTCATTTTCCATTTTTTCCATCACCGGAGGCACATGATTTTCATCATTTAAAGTGATTATAAAAATCTATTATTATTTATTTCTGTTAAATTAATTTCTGTTTTAAGATTTAACCAAAATTATGGTGTTTTTGGATTTTTGGACCGTTTTCACGATACAGATAAAATGTTTCGTAACTCTAAAGCCTATGATCGGCATATAATGCTGATTAGTTTGGTACCGATTAAAGAATTGATTCCTGAAGTTAAAGCTGGAAAATCGGGTTTTGAATAATATTTTATTATAAAAAATTGAATTATTTTGTTAATTTCATAAGTAAATATAATCGTTAAACTTTTGTGCAAACATTTATAATCTATTAAATAAATACTAAATATTATTACCGGATAGTGCTGAAGTTAAGCTCCCCCAAAATAGGCCCATGGGCTTATATATGGGTACCTGGGCTTATATTTGGTTCTCATATTATTGTAAAACACATATTTTTGATATTTTATTAGGCATGTGATTAAACTCCCTTTAAACTCCTTATTAAAATATAGACAAATAAAAGGATTAAATACTAACCAATGGAGTAATGCATAAACTTTTTCATTCGTCTAATATAAGGATATCGTCTTTTACATGCTTGACCTTTATTTGTACTTTTATGCTTTATATATGCAGTGTGACGCCTGTTAATTCTTTTGTCATTTTTCTATAATCTATTTGATTAAAAATTATGAGTTTGTATTTAATTATCCTTTATGAAAATGAGTGAATTAAATGAAATCACAAGAAAACGAAAATCATATACTATCGAAGAAAAAATCAATGTTAAAAAATTAAAAGAAAATAATGGAAATGTCA
>LBFL01014175.1:5113-22387 GCA_000988845.1 Hypochthonius rufulus
TCAATATTCTAATGAAAATAAAAACTTTAAATTATGTTTTTCATGGGGCATCATAGAAATGTTAAACAATGGTGATGATTTGTTTCAGTAAATATTTATTCATTTATCTTTTCACGCATATCCATTGTCGAACACTTTAATGCTAAATGAATCTAAAATGCAAATATATCATAATTGATCATAATTCAAGGTTAAAGTAAAATCATAAATATATAATGAACCGATTGCATTTTCAAATGCATAATCTCCACTGTACACTGTGGTCACTCAACTTTTAATAGGGCAATTGCGTCATATGATGCTTAAGGCATTTTCATAATATATTGCGATAATGAGTGGAAATACGGAAGTATTATGGTAAATAAAAATATGCGGTATTATAACACAAAAATATATATTAATTTACAATACTAATTTATAAGAAAATAGAAAGTGTGTTCATTGGAGGGTTATTTATAACGTTTTACGTTCGGAATTTCAATGATACACTATAAATTATAATTTATAAATCGCCGGACTCAAAAAAGTTTTATTATAGCAAAAGAAACGTAAAGTTTTTCTTTAAATCACGTTTTTTCTAAAGTTTTTAACGTTTTTTTAAAACTATAAATTCATTTGACACAATAACAAAGTATGTGTCGTGTTAGGAAATTCTACTGTTAACACTAATTTTATAATTAAATTTTCCTGATTTCATATACAAAATGTACAACAATATGTACAACAATAACCAAATATTTTGATAATTACATAATTTCAACTCAAATTATTTTTAAATTCATTAATACTGAATCATTATTATTTACCTCACACATTCCTGAAATATTCCCTGACATATCGATGCTACTGAATCATTGATCCGTGCGATTGATTTTCCCTTTAAAAGTCTGATGAGATTTTCTAATAAAACTACGGTGACAAAAGCTGGAAATACCTATAAATAATAAATGATTATAATAATTCATGTAAAGTATAAGTATAAGTATAATCACAATTCTTATTACAATTCTTATACATGCAGAATGTTACTTTTTATATTATAAAAAATAAATTATATGTAAATCATGTCACCATTTTTTGAAAACTGATTTAATACTGTTATATTTGTCTATAAATACACGTGTAAATTGATGTATTATAAGTTTAAGTGATCATTTGATAGGGATTAAACTTTTTAATTAACATGTAATTGAACAGTAACTTTCCATTCTTTAAGGTGCAATGAACTATTAGTTAATATTCCGATTGCCAAAAGCATCGCCTCAATTGACAGAGAAAAAGTATCGCTCTTAAATTTAAATGAAGTTTCTTAATGTTTTTTCGTCTTTAATATTAGATGAGGATATGTTAAGTTAATCTTTTCATCTCAATAAAAGAGTGAAACAAATCTAATTTCGGTTATTACAGGAAATTGAATATATTATATATTATATATTTTATAACATAAAAGTGAATTTTTAAAGAAAAACAAATTTCATAATAAATTGGATTTTAAAATTGGATCCGAATAAACGGATTTAACATACTTACATATACTTGCAATTGTTAGTATACAGATATTCACAACAAATGGGAAATTTAATATGTTATGCCATATGCTCAGTTGCTTTATGAATTAATGTTTTTTATTAAATTGATTTATTGATTTGAGTCAAACATTTGCTTTGATATTCAAATTAGTGTTGTCAGGTGTACAGTCTACTAGATTTTGCCTCCTAGTGTACAAATTACTGACATGGATAAATCTATAAGCTCAATATATATAAATTTGAATTTTACTAACAAGTAAATTTGTAAGTTTTTCATTAGATTTTGCTATAAATAGTTATTCTTTAATTTAATTTAATTAAAATAAGAAATTTTAATTTCTTATATTAAATTTTCTAAATATCTTAAGAGAAAAAATGTAGAACATTTTCTCCAAATGTAAAGTAGACTTTACTTTTCTATATGGATTTTTCACTATTTTTTAATGATGCATAGAAATGTACAGATTTGCACCGGTTAAGACCGAGATCAATCCCTGGCAACACTAATTTACATTCAGATTCATCTTAATGTGCAATTCTCACAGTATTCGACTTAAATAAATTTTGCTTTCAATAAATGTATATTAATCTATAGCAAAAATAATTTTTTTCCAATACTTTTCTAGAGAATCATTAAAAAAACAATATGCATGCATATTCATATTATTTTACNNNAGACTTACTTCAACGACATAACGAGGAACAACATCTAAGGATGGATACATACACTCTGATGGAATTACCAAATAGAATAAATAACGGGCCTTATTTAGTATGTTGTATACATTTTCGAATAAAAATGGCAAAATTTCCAAAGACATTTTTCATGAAATCACGATTCATCGAAACTCACAAATAATTATTGGCACTATCATTACATAAGGTTACATAAGATTACATTACATAAGATTCTCCTGACATTAGTGCTTTTAATGACTCGCACCGCGTATTATGGAAGTTGACGCTCTCATTGCTTATTCGTTGAGAAATATCAACTGCAGGCGATACTATGGTTCACTTTTGTTTGCCCCTCTTAAAAATACAATTTTCTGGACTTAATGTTGTTGGTCAAAACAGAAATATCACAGATCCAACCGGATCCATGCAATGCTCATGACGCAATTCGCCCTCATTTATGGAAGAAATTTCGGGGAAAGGACCAAAACAACTATTATTATGATTTTATGCAATTCAACCATAATCATCGCCGAAGAAAACACAGAAATTAGGGCAGAGGTGTAACTTTGCAACTTTTGGTAGTCCTTATTGCATGTCCATAATAGCCATACATAACTCTTAAAAAAGTTTTCAAAATCATATTGAAAAGTTAAAAGTTTTTGTAAGTCCTGTATATTGATAAAACCTCCTGTATATTGATAAAACCTCCTGTGTATTGATAAAACTACAAATTCATTTGGTTATAGTTCCGTTCATTCATCATAAATTGTGATTAAACTAAATTCAAAAGTATATTAATTAACAAATTTCAAATTTGCCATTCATAAAAATCATATGATATGATATGATATTGAGTTTATTGACCTGCCATTTAATCTGCTTCTTTAATCACGTGAGTATCAAACTTATTTAAGTCGAACTTTAATTAATAGAATAGAGTATCAGCAATTAATATATTACTATAAACAATATTCGATGTTTCTTTATGTAAAATTAATTCTTACGTAACATGACTTATTCATACTTATATAAGATTTACACATTTTAAAGAGTGTATTCGAAAATTTCAAAAACTAATGAGTTAAATGAACCCTAAAACGTGATAAAAAAATTTATCATAAAAGAGAAACGATTTAAAAATATTTTCCATTAAAATATAATTTTCAAATTATATTTTACGTGCAAAATTTTTCAAATATCCTATATGATTAGCACTGTTCTCTTAATAATAATAATCTTTAACCGATACTTTTCACACTTTAGTTTTGATGGATCATTCATCCTGCTTTTTGAATCAGCGAAAAGCATTGATGATGATGACCCATTTACATGTATCAATTTTCTATTTGATAATATACATCACCATTGTATGATGTTTCTTTACAGTTTCATATTAATTCTCAACAATGGATATGCTAAATAAAGGCATTCAACAATTGGGATATTTATTTTATATCGTGAGTCCGAACGGAACATCTTTTGAGACTATTGAAACGGTTCCCGATTATATAACTGAAGTAATACCTCTGTTCATTGGGCTTATCATTATTGAACAGTTAATAGCACTTTATAAAGGAATTACTGTGTTAAGGATAAATGATGCAATCACATCACTTTCCCAGGGATTGCTCATGGAACTATCGAAGTAATTATATGTGTTTTATATTATTTAAGAGTTTTTGATATTAAAATTGTGTATTCTGTTTGTAGAGTATTATTTCGTAGTGCCACAATTGTATATTACATCTATATTTATGAAAATTTAAGGGTATTGACACTTCCATGGAACTCTTTATTAACATGGATTTTTGCTTTAATAATTGTTGATTTTATATTTTATTGGTTTCATCGTGCGACTCACGGTAAAAATCGATTATCACATAATAATGTAATGAACAATAATTGTTAACTATAATTGTTTAATTTAAAAGAAATAAATATTCTATGGGCGTTGCATCAGGTGCATCACAGTTCCGAAGATTATAATCTTACAACAGCATTAAGACAATCGGTTTTGCAAGTGTATGCTCAATTAGTAAGTGACACTAATTGAGTTTCTAAATATTCTCTGTGTAATTTAATACCATTGTAGTTATTTTATTGGCCGATGGCATTGCTAATACCACCGTCAGTATTTCTCGTGCATAACCAATTCAATGTTATTTATCAATTCTGGATTCATACTCAATTAATCAAAAATCTCGGACCTTTAGAATTGATACTCAACACTCCGAGTCACCATAGAGTACATCATGGTAATGCTAAAATTTTATTTTACCGTATTTTCGCGTATATAACTCGTGGGTTATACAAAGAAAAAAGTGAATTTTTTGAAAAAATAGGTTATTATTATCGAAAAGGGTTATTATTATACATGAAAAATGTTTATGAAACTGAAAATCATTAGGTGCGGGCTATACATGGGTGCGGGTTATATACGTGAAAATACGGTAATAATAAAAAATTAATATTTTTTGCCTCTAAAGTTAAGGATAGCTTAAGATGTATTTAATATATGTTTATATGATACGAGAATTTTATATTGAAATTTATTTGATTTTTTTATGATTTTGTATTTGAAAGGGCGAAACCGGAATTGTATCGATAAAAATTATGCGGGGGTATTTATAGTATGGGATAAAATATTTGGCACATTTGAGCGTGAAAGTGAACCCATTTCATTTGGATTAACTCATAATATTGATACATTTGATCCTTTAACCATACAAATGCATCATTTTGGACATATTTTCGATAAATTAAATTTCACAAAAGGACTGACCAATAAACTATGGGTTCTTCTGAAAGGTCCGGGATGGGATCATGGAAAACCACGATTAGGTCTATTGGAGGATATACCTAATGCCACAGCCGATATGCCAAAATACCATCCTAATGTCCCATTTTGGAAAAATATTTATACCGTAATTCATTTTGCAATTCTCTTTATAATTTACTCGAAACTAATAGATAATGATGAAAAGTTTTTTCAATACAAAATATTTCTGTCGTTTATATTCATATTTACTTCACTAACATCGTTCGGTACAATAATGGATAAAAGAGAATATGGAGATTATTTTGAATTAATTCGGTGCTTATTCTTTCTAATGATTCAGAATTTAATATTTGAAACGCCTAATATCATATCGATGTTAATTGAAATCGTATATTTCATGTCAATATTAATATGGTGTTTCGTTCTTTTAAATAAGATTACCGTTTTCAATGTGTTTCAAAATTCTAATTATAAAACACATGTGCTCCAATGAAATGTAATTTATTTATTTAATCAATAAAGAACAGAATATATTTATAAATAATGGTCAAATGTTTAATCTTCTAAAATGTTCAATTTAAAATCATATGATAATGGAGTGCCGAACGAAAATTTTTCCAAAATTTATGGGATTTTGCTAATTCTGCCAATTTTTTAAAGGGTGGAAAACTTTTAATCAAAATTCCTAGATGGGTCAGATCATATCCCTTTATCCATTATCGAACTCTAGCGCATAATTGTATAGAGATGGCTTAAATAATGCATACTCTTTTTATTCACACCTGATGGGCTTAACTGCAATGCTTTACTACACTATTGCGTTATGTTGCATTGCAGTGAAGCCTATCATATGCGAATAAAAGTATACTTTATTTAGGCCATCCCTGTATATTATCATTTTGGCAATTTAAAAAAATATTTGATTTCTATTTTTAATTACAATTGAGTTTCAATTTGTGTCCAGAGATGGGTCTAAAAATGGGATATAAATGTAAATCGGATATAAAATAAACATATTTTAATGTGAAAGTGATTTCGAATTCTCCGGACATAAATCAAAAAGACATAACGTTAGGAGAACATAAATATAGACACAAATGTAATTTATTAAATTTAATTTTAATTTAAACACTCAAAAATATTGAAGGAAATTTTCAAATAATTAAAAATGCTTATAATTGTAGAAATATTTAAGCATAACTCCCCTAAAACCTCATATTTTCTGATAAATGAATACTTATTATTAATGCATACCTTTGAAAATAATACATTATAATTGATTGTGTTCTTTGAATTGCGTCAAAAGTTGTAAATATGTGAGGTTTAAGTGTACCAACGGATTTGTCGGGACATTTGCGTTGGTATTAACCAACAATGTGTGTACACATAAACCTCCATAACTTGAACATATTGCGGTCCAAAATTTTTGTTCAAAATAAGGTTTTCAAGTTATAGAGGTTCATTTCTAATGTAAATCAATAGAGGCGGGTCTTGAGAATCTGTTAAAATTTTAGAGGTTTTCGAGTTATAGAGGGTTCAAGTTACGGAGGTTTATGTATATATGCTAAAACCAATATGAAAGAAACACTTAACATGATCAGTATTATAATAGTAAATTTTAACATCACACTTATGCTGTTATGAGAAAAATAAAATATAATAAAATAAAATGTCATATAATTTCTGTAATATTATTTATTTAATATAAACAAATAATTAAATAGAAAAATTAAATGTCTTTACATATAAAAGGATTACAAAAACAGGAACTTAAGGGAAACATAAAACAATATATAACTATAAATTGGGCATTGAAAAAGCAATTAAAACGAAACACTTAATCAATAAACATTAGTTAATAAACATACTCTAATATTGAATATCCCTAAATGATTCCCTCCAATGGTTGAGACTCTTCTTCAGACGAATTACAATCATTTTCACTTTTGTATCGATCGGGGGTTAAACCCTCATCCTCATCCGAAACATCATACCATGCTTTATGAGATGCTCTCCGTCTTCTCTTTAAACTCGCAACAGAAACAGATTCCTGAGGATTGAAAAAATCAATTTATCTTTATTTACCCATAAAAGCCTTTACCTTATGCTTTATCCTCGCGATTCCAATCGTTGTATTCCCACTTTTATTGGGACTCAATTTAATTTTTTCATTTTTATCATGTGATTTTTGCATCATCGGATCTTTCGCCGGATTTATCAATGGATTACTGTTTTCGATTGGAGATTTACCCGATGCATTAATTAACCCCACAATTGCTGCAGTTTTTACTTCGACCGATTGACCGTACACAACTTTTGCCTCTGCAGATCTATTAACTTCTTTATTTGATAATTCTGCAATTTCTTTACTTTCATTATCCTTATTGCCATTGATCTTCGATTCGTCAATTTTCCCGAGATGATTGAGTTGTCGCGTACTCCCAGATTTGGACAAATCACTCGGTGGGGAGAGAGCACTTTCAGTTTTGGACACTTCCGATGGCGCCGGTGAATTTCTGCCCGGTGATTGTCTTCCCGTTCCGGAAGAATCCGATGCTAAAATGTCATTTGATTCTGCTGTTGATTTTCTCAGCAAATGATTTATATCAGCATAAGAATTATCATTCGCAGAAGAATTTGCAAATCTTTTATTTCTTTCATCTCTCGGTGCGGGTTTTAAAGAATTCAATCGAATAGAGTTGTCGATTGTATTATCTTCAACTTTCAAATCCTCAGATGCATTAGAAACTTTTGGTGTTAAATAATTATTGATTGCACTTGAATCATTGGAATTGCGAGCATTTTCAATATTTTTTAAGATACGAGTCCTTTGAAGAGGTGCAGGGGGTGCAGGAGGGGGTCCGCGTCTAATAGTAGGACATGGAGGCAATCGTTTGTATTTATTTGTTGAGGTAGTGTCAGATGATGTTCCGTCAGGAATTTCTTTTTTCGTTGGGCTAATTTCAATTGATTCACATATGTGACTATGACTAGACATGTGTGTGTTATCTTCACTCTGATGCGGCGATGTTTTATTACCAATCTTCGCATACACTTCCCTAAATTCTTCATGAGTAATTTCCTCAAACTTTTTGTTTATCGGTTGTGCCGCTCTATTTTTATTTTTGGAGATTATCCATGGACTTTTAAGTGATATTTTACTTAAAAATCCTTTCTTTTTGGGTGTATCCGAAGAGTCGACACAAGAATCAGACAAAACACTAATTCCTTCTAAAGACTGATCTCCAATACATGAATCGGTTAAATTATCGGAAACAATCACTTCACTGCTATAACTTCTTTTGTCGCATACTTTAACGTTATTTTCAATATTAAAGATCCGATTCTCATCCGTTTCTTCTAAACTTTTGCTTTGAATTTGAGCATAAATGTCAAAATTATTCACTTGATTTTGCATATCCATAAGAGAAGACTTATTATAGAGACTTTCATATTCGACATCTGAAGCCATAGAAATTTCATTTTTGTCTGAGCATTTAGAGGCACTCCCAATAAAATCATTTATTGAACCATGAATATCATCGTATTGTTCTTCGTACAGAATGTCGTTATCACTCTCTTCGATATCAGAAAATGATTTTCCCTTTTGAATTTCCTTATATTTTAGGAGTTTGAAATTTTTGGCAAAATTTTTTCTTTTACTATTAATAGAGGAGCTTTTTAAATGATCGGGAATTTCAGTTTTATTCTCATTGAGTGATTCATCAGACGTTAATTTAATCTTTCGTGGGAGTGTTGAGCCTGATTTATCAGTATGAAACTTTTTGGAAATGATTCGCTTTTCGATTGCGGAACATTTAACATTATTACCGTTTCGGGAGTGCGGAACAAATTCAGGAACTAATTTACCGACAGTATTATAATTGTTAATCGATGAATAGTGTGACGGTGCAGACCCATAATTGGACTCGAAATAACCTTTATTAAGTGATTGACTGTCACTCATTGTTGTTTGTGTTGAGGTGTCATCATAGCATCTAAAGGGGTCGGAACCTGTATTTGCAAGTAACTTGCACTTTAGTAATTTGTTAGCTTTGGAAGTCAATTGAGAGAATTGGCAACGAACAACTTCTATAGGATTAATTTGGATAATTTTAGTTGAGCTATTGTTGAGTTTAAAGCGTCTCCATTGAGCTTCAATCGAACGGATCGTCGCATCAGCTTTTGTCATTAATAATTCAAGTTTTGTGAAACTCGACTCTTCACGTGTATCGAGTAACTCCTGACTTTTTTTGAGCAAAACTTTTGACACGTGAAGCAATTCATTGAATTGACTTTTTAATTCGGCATTTTCATTGCGATAACTTTTGTATTAATTTAAATAAGAATAACTTAAATGATATACACTTATTATTGGTTAATGGCAACGCAAATATCCCGGCAAATCCGTTGCCATAAAGCAAAAGTTGCTATTAACGAAACAAAATTAACATTACGATAATGGCAAATGGTTTTGGGAATGCGCTGCTATAAACGAGATGTTACTATTAATGATGTTGCTATTAACCAACAATTTGTGTATTAATGTAATGACAAAGATGGACTCACTGCATCAAATGTGGTACTAATGAGCAATTTTCATTGGCCAAAGCAATGCACGATTCAATCGCAATGAGGTATTCGGCACAATCGGTGTGTCCGCGCATACGTGCGACATCAAAAGGTCTCATCCCTAAATTGCTACATATGGAAACATCGGCACCATTGAATACCAATATCTGCATAATTGAATGTGTGAAACAATTTGCCACAACAATGTAAAGTTGAGTTACTTTGATGCAGGTAATTCTGTTCCAACGCGCAGCATAATGCAGCGGTGCCCATCCTCTGCGATCCTTTTGATTTATGTCATAGTCATTTGAGTTGATATACTCACACAACCATCTTACGATCTGTGCCTATACATTCATATTATTTATTGGTATTTATTTAGATGTAAATTACATATGAAATATGCCATCTTTACATTACCTGTCCAAATTTAGCCGCAGAATGCAGCAATAAATGGTATTTTGCCTCATGTGATATTAATGTCTTAGCGCATGTATTTGCAATGAGCCATTGAACTGTTTCTAAACATCCATTCTAAGTACAGATATAATAAGAAAAACCTGAAAACTCTGCATTAATCTGCTTAAATTGAGAAAGAAATATTATATGAGAATAGTTTAAATCACCGATAAAAAGACTATGCTTATGGTAATTCTATATATGTATATGTATATATATACATATATGTATGTATACGTATATGTATAAGCATATGTATATGTATTTGTAAATCAATCAATTGATGCAATGGTAAAGATTAACTGAGATTTCGCGAAATGAAAGTGACGGCACCGCACGCAACATTTTCATGGAATCATTGATATAAAATGTAAGAAAAGAACCATTTATGGCATTGAATGGGGCATTGGAATGGAACGATTCAATTATATACCTGAATATACCTGAATATGTTACGTACCGAATTACAATAATTGTAATTATTATCTATTTGTTGGGCACACAAAAGGTCAATCAAAGGAATTTGCTAATAAGTGATGCCATTTGCATTTGTGACAATAGTTAAGTTGAAGTTAGAAATATTTGCCCTTAGGACAGCCTTTGACATAACTGGTTTTATGAAGAGAAGAAAATTGCGGTTTTTTCGTATCTCAATATTAAATTTTCGCTGCCGGCTCATGATAGCTCCTGATAACTCCTGATATTTGCTACCGATGCACACATATAATACATGCTCTGGAGATAAGAATGTGAGATGAGGTTTTGGCTCATTTCTAACTAACAATTCGCACGACAAAATTACATAATATAATTAAGTAAAATACTTATGTTAATAAATGAGCCGTAATTTTACAAAATAATAATAATAATAATAATATTGAGTAAGAGAATTGATGAGCATCCTAATCATGTATATGTGCCGCTATTAATTATGCATCCATAGGGAGAACATCTCAAACTTTGACAAATTAGTTAATTGGTATGGTGAATGTTTACCATTTTATGCATTCCCTGCGATGTATGCAATAAGTGCTTTTATCAGTACAGTCATTTCATTATTACCATGTTTAGTTATACTAAAAAAGTAGATTTATTCCTTATCAATTCTATAGTTTTTTAATATTTTCCTTACGATTAGCAAACATGGTAATAATGAAATGACTGTACAAGAATAATTATAATGTCTCAAATGTATCACTGATAGTGACAAATGATGTAATTATTGGGAAAGGAAATATTTGATAAAAATATTGTCTCTAAAAACATACTTTAACAGCAGCGATCACTGCATTGATGCGGTACTTATTTGCCACTAATAGTGCCTCATGACCGTTCGGCAATGAACACAGCCATTCAATGCAATGTAAATGGTTATTTGCAGCTGAGATGTGCCAAAGACTATTACCATCGCCATCAAATAAATTGCGAATTAATGGTGCATTCATTCCATTCAAACAGCGTTTCTATTAATGAGATTTCACAGATTCGTGATTCTCAAAGAGCTTAAAGTACATTTAAGGATCAACTGAATCGACTCACCAATTGTTCGACATTTCCCTTTGACGCTGCTTTAAACGCACATTCCCTTTTTTGAATATGATAACCCTCCATATGACCATCGGCCACAATCGAAGGCATTTCATATTTGCGTGATCGGCGATTATCTCCATACTTAATTGAGTATGATGCTACACTAAGAATCTCACTTTCGCTGCAAATATCATCGCCATTAAAGAATTCGTAATTCGATTGCAGAGGATGTTCATTTGACATTTCCGACAATTCGTGCGGTAAACTCATTTCAGTTAATGCAATACTAATTCATCGATACTCTTCAGTAATTAACTTCAACTTAATTCATAATGACTCTTTACAATGATCTTCATAAGTTTTGAAGAATTTAAAACGCGCCAAAACTATGAAAATTTAGTAAAAAACAAAGTAATTTATAACTATTTTAACGCTGATTATGAAATAATCAATTTTTAACTGAAAAATTATATTTCACAATAATAATAGTAAATTTGACGAATCATTTTGAATATGATAAAAGAAAAACTTAAAAATTAAGTGATTGAATATAAAAGCAAAAAATGGTTTTAAAAGAATCGGTCATTTGAATATGAAATTAAATTATAAACGCTAAATTTACGCTAAATTTACAATACACACATACACATCGAGCTTTGGAAGTGACAAACACACGTTCAGACCCAAACCTTGACATATACTGAGTCAGGATGAGTCTTTCTTTGAGAAGGGACATACGAACAACAGTGAAACGGCATTCCTCAACAGGTAAATGCCATTCCAGAAGTGGTTTGAAAGCGTATGGCGCCTCTGAACATCACAATTGAGGAACATCATGCAAAAGGGCGGATACGGTATTTCAATTTTAGAAAGAGAAGCGTAAAGTAATTTAAAGTGCACAAAAAACCATTTCTGGAATCTGTTATTAATGGTAATAATCACTTTGTACCGAGTGGAATTAGCATGAGACCACCACAAAAATCTACTGACTTTTAAGATGTAATTACCGAATACTTTCTCAACCAACAATTCTATCATCTGTCATCGTATTACAATCGTATCACACTATTTTCACGTTTTTCCCGTACATTTATATACATTTATACACATTTATATAAACAAAATGTACAATAGCATCATAATTAAATGACATAACCGAATGCACGTGTCAAAAACACAATTACAAAACAACTAATGACACTCAATTTTTGTTCTAAATTTATTTTATTTATTTTTAGCTTTCATAATATATCTTTGGTATGTTGTGCTTCACTTAAGAATATTATGAGCCTCTAAATTAAGTTTTTATCGGCAAAAATCGTAGTTTAAGATTATACAATAATTAAAACGGTATAAAACAACACAAAGCGTTGCAATAAAAAGTTAAAAGCTAAATATAAATGCATAATAAGTTAATCAAATCTATGATTATATGTCAACTTTGCTAATAGTTCTTCGAGTTCAGCGATCCTTTTGTCTTTAACCTCATTCTGTTGACGGAGTGAATGGATAATCGCACTCTTTTCATGATAAGCGATCCACAACTGGTGAAATCAAAAGAAACACTAATGTTAATACTAAGAAATACTAATGTTACAATTTTAACAATAAATTTTAAAACTAAATATAGTTTATGCGTGGTGCTGTGTGCTGTGTATGCACGTCTCGTGTCATACGACTGATGGAGGTGAATGATATCTTTTTTTATCATTATATAGACAAATATTTAAACTCAGCCCAACACTTTAATAGCAATTTGTATTTGGTTTTTAACACAATTTATTTATAAATAAATTTATAAATAAATCCATACTTCTCTCTCGTTCTTAGGCGGTAGTATATCGTCTTCAATATCTGAGTTTAACGTATTAGAAGATGAATTGTCAATGTCTTCGTGAAGAGTTACGTAAGTTGCCTTTGGTAAGTGTTTAGTCGAAACGATATCACAAACCATTGTTGTATCTTCGTGTTCCTCCACATCCTTTGACCACGGAAATTTCTTGCGAACTCTTTCGGGCGGTGGCGTCGTATCAACGACATCAGAATGCGGGCGTTCGCCGTTCCCATTCATCATGTTTTTGTCTCGATAATCAACTCTATTCTCTTGAGAAATAAAAATAAATTTCCGTTCATTATTGAAATCAGATGTTTGAAGAGAGTTTTTCTCCGGTTTGTAAATAACAGGTTTATGTGTTTTCGCACCGACACCCGTCTATAAATAAAGAGTTAAACGGGATTAACAAAAAACACTCATATAAACACGTGATTAATGACTCATCAGTTAGATATATACTTTTAGTGATATAAGAACGGGACTCCTGTTATTTCCAGAATACCATTCCTCTGCACTCAATGCTGGTGTTGGAGCGGGAGTATCAGGAAATACATCCGCTTGAAACTGTTCCGATTTTCTCGGAACGATCATTGATATGGGTTCACATATCGATCGCGTCGCATGTAATTTATAAAACCTAAAAACTTCACATTTATACACATCTAAACCTCGTTTGGGCATCACCCCCAAACCGCGCTGAGGAAATCCCGTCAGATATTGATTGATATAGTGACACCACGGAGATTCGTCGGTCACTTCGTAGTACCGGACATTACCATCACCTTTCCCCGCGATGTAAACCATTCGCGTGTCGTGATCATAAAAAGGAAAGAGAACGCCCGAAGATGAATCGATGTTTTCGATGGTTAATGGTTGAGATAAGTCATGCTGAGACCACACGGCCTGTGGTATTAACAATTACAATTATATGCTATAAATTGCAACAGAAATCAATTATCCTCACCCATTGTCGATCACTGTATTTAGAAAATCCGGTTGTGAAGAGTCTTCCCGAATCTCCCAAAAACACAGCACGTGACGCTTTAGCTCCGTTGTGCGTGATTCCCGATCGAAGGACTTTACCACTTCGGGGGTCGATTATTCGGAGATGTTTGTCTTTGCATGTGGTCGCTAAGAGACTCCCGTCGCGGTTAAATGATATCGAATGTATTGATTCGGGATGACAGTCGATTGTTCGTAATATTTGTCCTCTGCTCACATTCCAAACTAAAACCAAAAGATCAAAACCAACAGAAACTAAAATGTTTTCGGCCGTCGGATGCCATTCGATAATCCCGACGCGTCTCCGATGACCGTTCAGATCCATAATTGGATCACTCAGATTCCTGTTCAGACCCTCATCGGGGATAAACCATAGTTTTATGGTGCAATCATCAGAACACGACGCAATGACATTGTCGTTGAAAGGGTTCCATTTGAGGTCCAAAACAGGACCTCTATGACCTGTGACACGACCCGCATTCACTTCGATTCGTCCCGTCTGTGCATGTTTATAGCATTAACATTTTTATATATTGTTTTAGTCATTCATTTAATATTCAATTACGTAATTAAAAACTAATGTCAATAAACCCAAAACAATATTTTACAAAACATTACATTTGAGTGCATAAAACAAAATATTTATAACTCTTAAAAAGTAACATTATTTTTAAAGTGAATTTTGTTTGAATATAATTGAGGATATTAAAAATCAGTTTCAAATGCAATACTCACATAACTTTCAGGGAAAACGATAAAACTTCCGCCGCCAGAACTTTCAGTGACAATAGCAACAAACTTTGGATTAACGGCACAGAAGTTACTGTCGTGAGCATTTTTGGTGATTTTGATATTGTCATAGCATCGGTCTTTTTTGGCAGCACTGCCATAGACATGACGGAATTTACTGCTCCGAACACCTTTGAATAACGGCTAAAAAATATATGAATATTATCATTATCAATATTTATTTAACTTTTTATTTATAACAATAATTGTAACGCAAACACTTCACCTGAGCATTCGTTCGTTCACTCATTCGTTCACTCATTTTTGGTAAAAGTTTCACAATTCGAGCATTTATTTAAAAGATCCAAAAAAATATAATGAAAAACTATAAAATTAACATATAAAAATTAAATTAAATTCACAATTTACTGAGACTGACACTGAAGTGTTAATCTTATCGTACAAAAGTATTATTAAATTAAACATAATATTGAGCCATTTAAAGGTGAATCGCTTCTAATAAATTAAGTTTCACAATTACAATGCTGTTCATTACTAAATATGCTCCATTTACAGCACAATGCACAAATGGTGGCACTATTAGCATCTGAATTACACTTTCACGCACCGATAATCATCATTACCATTGGTTTAATCTTTAGAATAATGTCATATAAAACATCATATATACACTCTGTTCGAGAATATTATTATTATGTTATTATAAAAAACTATTATTATTTACTTATAAATTGATCCGTTTACGATAAGAACAATACTATTATAATACTTTATTTAATTGTTTCATTCAAATAAAATAATTAAAAAATATTTTTTAATTATTTTATTTATATGAATGATAATGATTTGAGTATATTAAAATGGTGCATATGAAATATGGAATTACGATATCGAAGATTATATATTCCAATGATTACAATTGTTTTTCTCAGTTTAATGATAATCCATTTTAATTTATATAATTACAATGGAATCGGGAGTTGAGTGTAACAATTCCCATATCCATACACTTATGTTAGGAGTGAATTCACTTACCTTATCATATGGTAAATTCACAGACGCATCGAGCATTATATATTTAAATTTGAATAATTATATAAAATTACATAAGAATTAACTGAAAATCATGACGATATACACGATGTACACACAAATGTTGTGTATAACTTTTTGGGACATTCGACTGCGCAATTTGACCATAGAATGGTGTAAATGATTGAATGAGTCTCTAAGTATTTTTACTCATTATTAATACCTTAAGTATTCGTAACTATAGTCTGTCATTAAAGTTATATCAAAGATAAGATATACATTCGAAGGAAATATCCAATAACCAATGTGTTGGTTCATATGAACACTCACAACACCTGCCTTCAGATGGTGATGTCCTGACTTTGTATGTAAACATTAACAGTGCCTCAGTCCGTGCCTCTGAGAAACTCAGTTATTTTAGCATTGGGCACCGCCCATCACCACCATACTCATATAAGTCTTTTCTCCCTTTGGTTGGAGTTTCGAGCGAAACATTCAATGATCGCGATAAAAATATACTAAACTTAAGTCTTCAGTAAAAAATCTCGTGTCACATGCTCTTTTAGTTTACATACACAATAAGGCACGATAAACACTTAATAAGGCACGGGTCCAATAACTTCGCTGTTTAAGGTTAACATATTGTTGCAGTTGCATTGCAACGTATTGAAATATTCAAATTACAATATTAATTAGATTTTTAATTAACAATGTATTCACAAATTCCAATTGGCTTTGTGTTTTGCTACAATACATATCTTAAGGCAAAAAATGTATAAATGTATATAATTCTTGTCTTAACACTACATTTAGGAATCATTTGGGGTCATATTATGGAGCAATACAATTTGCAATGATGATATTAACAAAATTTATTACATTTTCCTTTTATGAGAAAAACTGAAACAAATAAAAAGATTCTAATATTATAGAGAGAAGTGACGGAATAAGTTTAAAGTGCAATATAAATGAAAAGCACAAAATGTAAGATTTAATGAAATTTAATGAAAGGGTTTTCCGATGCGATAACTTAATTAGAATCTGCGGGATCACCGGTGTCTTCCGGCGCCCGCTTTCGCTTCTCTCCTTTCGGAACATTCTGAACCGTT
>LBFL01014191.1:7714-19210 GCA_000988845.1 Hypochthonius rufulus
GTAAACTTTATATATACGCATATCATGGCCTTTAATATTTCTTTCAATTAAATATTCACCAAAAAAATTATTTAAAATTAGTGCGTTGAATTAATTATTAATGAATAATGAGTGTTTAATCCTAAGCGTATCGGCATAATAAATGCAAATTTTAGGTTTCAAAGTGTTTAGCGTTGATTTTTTAGACACTTAAGCGTGAATATACTTTTGATAATGCGTCCATTTGTGCATTGTTGAAAACTCGTAAGATGATGGTATTGTATGGTATGGTATATTCGTATTACTGCCTCATAGAGCATGAAAACACGAAAATGAGCAGGAAACAGTCGATTACCCTTTCCTTGTGTTGGGGTAAAGAATCATTTTAATTCATTTGGATTCTTCACGTACTGCAACACAACACTGCCCTTTTGGCCCCACCATTTGCGTTGATTATTTTAAATAATGTTCGTTAATAATAAACAAAATTCAAAAATCTAAGAATGAATAAACCGGCCGTGGAAAAAGTGCCTGAAAAATTCACTTTCAAGAGATTGCTATTAAATTCACACACACACAAAGAGGGGTCATTTGGGATACTTAAGGGAGAGTTAATGTCAGGTGTTTCCGAAGCCGGTTTTGGACGTTCAATTTGATATTTTATTATTTTCCACCACCAAACACCACCCAACAACATCCAACTACATTTACGCACGCAAATTGCAACGTAGTTTCTTATCCCTACAACCATCATCTCACCGGGAAAGGTTAAAGAATTTGGCCTTAAGGAGTAACCGGGTCAGAGACCTTTGGAGGTGTGGGAGTGGAAGTATAATAAATAGAATTATCACAGATCAGAAAGGGAATCATTGTTTATATCATTATATCATTATAAAGCACATTCGGTCCACTTAATGATGCAAAAATTTTTATTATTTTTCAGATTATAACCATAAAATATAACAATTTAATAGGTGATTTACAAATCAATGACTTTATTTAAACATAAAAAATTTTAGAGGTCCTTAGTTTAGGGATCGGTTTACAATGATTTTAATTAACATTTTTATTTTAAGTTTAACTGATTGTAGCCCTGTAAATGGGGATCTCTCTTTTTTCGCCAGAAATGGCCTTTCGTTACACCTCATTAATTCGATATTTTCTTTCCTTTCCCGTCATTCCCGTCATCCCCGTCATCTCTGTCCACTTCCTCTGTGCTTCTTACTGTGACTCACATTAAAAGGAGAATGCGAATGATGAGCGTCACACAAAAATGCTATTTTAGGAATGGGCAAATCTTTTGTAAAACAATCATTATGATGTTTACCAATCCTTAATGTTTAATTTAGCATTAAATCTCCCGATGGTTACAAAAAATTTGTTTGTATTAAGCAGAGTCACAATTTATTTCTGTATTTATTTTGGAAAAAATGAGATCCGCTTTTTTAAAGAACCCAAATTTGGCAAAAACATAAGATTATTCCCCACTCAAACGATACATGTTTCAAAGCGGATTACCATACTATTGAAATTTTATATATATATACATATATATATATATTCCTCTTGAAAGATGCTCTGATCCGACACCCAAAATTGGTTAACATATAATGATTCAATAAATAAAACGGTTATTATCATGACTTAAGGCAGAAATAATCCTTTATTTTTGTCACAGCAGCAAATCTTATTACCGGCTCTATTGATGAGCTAAAGATTTGCTTCTGATAAACTTTTAAATGAATTATTACTCTTAATTTTGTGTTGGCACAGAACACATTAACTTCGATGAGGGTAAACCCCATCATGATGAACACATGAATAAATTGTGAAGCAATATCTTTAGAATAAATGTGATTTCTAACATTGAAACGTTTTAAAGTATTCGTGTAGGTAAATGTTTAGCTCATAGGCTCATAGGCCCACACACGGGCACATTAGCAAATTATAAGTTTGTGCTTCCTTAGGCTTCACATATACGGGTGATATATTTAAAATGGCGTATAATTAAATTTATTGCCCTTTACCTTTAATACGATACACAAATCGAATTCCGCGGGAAAAGTCAGAGATGATTTACTTGAATGGCCATTAACTCTGGAATTATTATAGCACCTTTTGGGTGCTCCTCTCTTCTCTTTTCTCTCCTCTCTGCTCTTTTTGCTCATTATGATCATAATATCATACACGTATATCTTTAGGCATTATATGTCTCTTTAATTCTTTTGGGGACTTATAATGGGCATGGGGATGAATTGAAATCGTGTGTTACAAATTACTGTTGTTTATCGTTTAAAATGGAGTTATAAATTTTCACGGCGAAACAATGTATTTCCTTTTAAATAGGATATCATTTAAATAATACCGATTCTCAACATGATTCAAGCGTTTTAAGTTATTTAACTTTTGGTCGATTTAATGGAACCTTTACACTGATATTAATAGAACCTTTACGTTGATATTAATGTTAATATCGGTGTCGTAAAGGAAGTCATGATTGTGATGTTTCCTTTTTATGTTTTGAACTAACTAATTATAGTCATAGATCACGTACACACCTAATAATTAGGATTGCCCAAAGGCACAATTATTTCTACGATGAGGGTAAAGTGAAGAAATCAGTTAAAGGATGGACATTAAAGTTAGATAAGGATCGCGAAGGGACATAATAATTTAAAATAAAAAAATAGCAAAAATTTCCACAAAATTAATGCGTTGGGTCAGTGCGTAGATTGCATTGGGGCGTTTCGAGTATATATTTTACAACAAAAAGAACCAAAAGTATGAATTATTTTTGACTGACACTAACTTGTATTGTGCCTGCAAATACTGTGACCCCTTAGGGCAAATGTGATGAGCTCCAATGAGCATGCTAAATCTCTAGCAAAGTCCACATTTTACGAGGACTGTGACCTTTTGGCACCCCTCCCCTCCCCTTTTCCCCGTATTTTAACTCATAGTGACATGAAAACTCTTGACTTTTCTCAAAGGGACATTTGTGTTGGCATTAGTGTATGACTTCGTTATTGACTCCATCTGTAAAGATCGGGTCCCTCTGCAGTGTGAGCCTTATGTTTACATACCATTAACGCTTCGAGACATAAAATAATTATTTTAATTATCATTGTTCTGCTGTTATACTGAATTATTATTATTCATTCACATAAACCCCACTCCTGTTCAACATAAGCCTCAGCCAATGTGTGTGTCGTCTTATGCAAGAGTCGTAATTAATTTGGAATTTCCGTCAGACAAACGGACTGTGACTTCTTTGGTTATGCAATTTGCGAGTCACAGTCCAAAATAGCATCATAAACACAATTTATTATACAATAGCAGAGAAAAATGGGCACTGAACTGATTTGGTACTTAATAATTGATGGGCAGTGATGAATATATGACTATTACTATGACTATGACTATATCTTTGTATTACAAACACCACAACACGAACTCATTCAACTGACTTTACTAACATTTAAAGTTTATTAATAAGTTATTATTGAGGCAACAGTAACAGTATGATAATGATGACACCATTTGGAAAATAAATATTTAGGGCAATTGAAAGCAAATAGGGTAAAGCTAAATAGACAAATGCCGCGGGGGAATGCCGGTATCATTCAATTCGATTGCAATTGCATCGAAAACCAATAATAGTAAAGATCCTAAAACATTTTGGCAGAGATCGCAAAAAATCTATTCATAAAAAATGTATATCTTTATGTGCATCTATTGTAAGTTATATCTCTCTGCCTCTTGTAATTTTCAGCAATTCTTATATTTTGAGGCATACAAAATCCCGATAATGCATACATCGTCAGAAAAATCTCAGGATTTGCTTTTTGTATCCCATGGACTTCTGTCACACTCCGGTGAATATGAGTTTCTTTAGCCTCTCTTTTGCCTCTTTTTAGTGATGCCACATTTTTAAAACATGTGCAAAGAGGAGACGCATTTTTCTCTTTCTCCCATGGAAAAGATCAAAGGGCAAACACTGGTCAAAGATATTCTATTTTAGTTATTGTTACTTTACATTTATTTGAAATTTAAACACCGTTAAACTCTGCATCGCGAATGTTTTTTCTTATTTTACATTATTCATGTGAACACATTGATGTTAACAATTATTGTAACTCTAACAATTGAATCAATTGGCAATTATTTTGAATTTATGACGAAAGCGGTCATCTCTTTTAGACTAATTTTGTCGATACAAATAAACCCGTTATTGACTGGAGTGAGTGACCACACAATGACCATAATGAAGACAACGATCTCCCCCCGCTGCGAACACCACAAACCCTTTTAAGTTAGCTTTAGTCGTGATACTATCACGTAAAGAGAGTAAATATTGAGCTAATTGATGTGCTTTACTAAATATTATATTAGGAGATTGAGAGTGTCGCGATAAAACGTCCGAATGAATGGTCGATGAGCAAATTGAAAGGCACTGTCGAAATCTCCATATTCTTTAGGCAATTTTGTACGTCCCTATTTAATATTCCCAATGAAAGACTGGATTTGGGTGATGTAAACTTTTAAATATTCAATACTTCATACTTCACACATCTGCCACATTATGAGCGTCATCAAATTAGAGAGGAAATCTCTGCTCAATGCATAACATGAACGTGTATGAACGTATATGAACGCATATGAACGCATTATATTGCTTCGCTCATAACTCGCGTATGCCTCTTTCAATTTCTATTATTCATTCACTGCGAATTCATTTTGCAAATCGTGGATTCGTGGATGTTTAAAGCGTTCTCTGACACACTGATGAACACAGAGTTGCAGGGGATGCAGTGGAAGAGTCTCTTTTTCTGGCAGAGAGAAAGAGGAGAGAGAGAGGAGAGAGAGAGGAGAGAGAGATGAGAGAGAAATGAGAGAGAGATGAGAGAGAGAAGAGAGAGAGAAGAGAGAGCGATGTGCAAATGCCTGTAATGCTGTATTGAGTCTAAATCGTGCGGTTATGCGGTTTTACTCCCCCTTTATGCATGTATGCGGAGGCTATTTTTGATTAATATTTTCGACTCGGGGAGGAGAGTCCCCGAGAATATGAATAAAAGGGGATTCTCTCATTTTCAATATGCGGCGGGGGGATGAGGAAAGATAGTGAATAGAGAGAGAAACCGCATACATTATAGCGGAGTAATATTTCTCTGACTCAAACATTGGTTTGGGTTTACCAGAGATTGCTAATTCCGCACTGACATTACGACCACACACTAAACCTTGACTAATATTCAGCACTTTCTCATATTCACATATTCACATATCCTCATATCCTCCACACATTCACATATTCACACATTCGCATATCCCAGACTTTAACGTTCAATTATAATCAATTAACTCAAAAGTATCTCTTTTTATTACTCATATTTATTTTTTCGTTTTTACAATAAAAGCATTTTCATTGACATTTTTCTAACCTTTTTTATGATTTAAAAAAATGACTCTTTTGTTATTTACTTCAAGAGATATGTGAAACGACTTTACATGAATATCGCAAATGTGTTGTACCCATTGAATACGCGATACGAATATATTGTCAATTTGAATTGAAAAGTTATGATAGTATTTGTCAGTGCATTATATGTAAATTATTGACATGATTGCGGTGCACTGTGGTGCGCTGTAAGCCTCGACACGATCGCACTGTACCATCATCATCGATGTCTCTCTTCCAGTGACGTGTAATGATATTGAGGCGGTGTGGAGAGTTGCGTCGTTCGCACCAATAGCAATTGGATTGACTGTTTAGTATGGTGTATTGTTGATAGTATTGCTGGAGTCATGCCCCGATTGCCTTTAGGCCACGACCGCTTATGACTGGCATTATACTGCGCTAATATGCTTCTTGAACTCACAATGACACGCTATCACCCCCCTCAATCCGACCAAGAATATGGATATACATGAAATTGTTACTATGCCAACGAAGAGTGTCATAGTTCATCAAAAGTGTTCTTCACCACTGCCGACCATTGCGGTGTGTGTGCCCTTAGATCGCACCTCCTATCCCAAAGATCAGGGCGGCTCTCTTCACGCGTCGCCTCTACAACAATCTCGACTGTATCATGTGCCCCGACGGTTGCCATTCGTACTGACCGATCGTCGAGTCAAACAAGTGTTGGCGCAACACACGAGTGGTGTCCATTAAAGTAAAACTTCGCAATTATCGCATTACCGGCATCAGACATCTTTGAGAGAGCGTGAAAAGTCTCGAAAGGGAATCAAAAGGTCGCGGCCATAGTTTATAAGTCGAACCATTAGAAGGAACGAATATCACGACCGATTGACATGAACAGGCAGTTAATGCTAATAGTGGTGTTGGGCTGAGCAGAGCTCCGTCTTCGCACGGGACTTTCAAGTTTTGGTACAACAACAACACAACAAGTTAGTGGGAGCAGAGAAGTGAGCAGACCTAAAGTAACCTAACCTTGGATCATCATTTAGCGTAGGGGAGTGCTGTGAGTGGCAGTGGTGGTATTCACTGCCAAGTGGTGTTGTGTATGTACATATATACTAGTATGCTGCATTCTCATGTTTGACGAGGAACGAGTCTGAGCCAAGAGCACTCCAAACGCTATTGCTGCATATATGGAACTAAAATATTTTTATAATGTTATACTTGATTAGTTTGTTGTACTATTATTAATGTATTATTAATGTAATATTTTATTTTTTGGTGCGTGTTTTTCTCTCACTCATAATTACTTTTAATTTGTTTATTATCATCTTACATCATCATTTTAGTATATTTTGCCGTGTAAAATGGCATTAGTGGCGGTGTCATCGTGGCGCGGTGATCCCCACACGGGTCCGGCCGTAGATACCGGAGACATACATGCTGCAAACGGTCCTCCGCCACAACCCCCGACTCCGTCGGGAACTGACAAAAATGGACAGCATATTGAGTGTGTCGTGTGCGGTGATAAAAGCAGTGGAAAACATTACGGTCAATTCACGTGTGAGGGTTGCAAATCGTTCTTTAAAAGAAGTGTCCGAAGAAATTTAACGTACACATGTCGTGGCAACAGGAACTGTCCAATTGATCAACACCATCGCAATCAGTGCCAATACTGTAGACTCAAGAAATGTCTGAAAATGGGGATGAGAAGAGAGGGTAGGTTTGGATCAGGTTAGATGCTAATGTTTTATATCAACACCCGATTGCTATTTGTTTATGTCCTAAAGACCATTCAATCTACATTATTGTACATTGTTGTACATTACTGTACATTATTGTACATTAAATGTCCAAAACATGTCTGTGCTTTCGACTTTTGATAGCACTAAATCATATCGCACAAATGGTATCATCACAGTATGTGTATTCATTTATTATCTATTGTTAGTGAATTGTGTATTGTTTATGTAAGACACTGTTACATAACAACACGTATGTATGTCGATATAACTTTAATAGCAATGAAATTATCATGTGTCATTATAAAAGGTATAGCCGATGCCGTCCATTTTCAAATATTTTTCACATAATCTCATCACTAACTTTAATGGTGAGCATGAGAATCGAAGGGACGTGAAAGCACAAGGGCCTTACTGTGCAATTTAGTTTTAACATAACCATTGGTTGTGGTGTGGAGTGAGATACCAAATTGAGAGGGGGATTCATTGGAGATAAGTTAATATATATCGCGCCCTTCTATGTGAATCCCAAGGTCCTGATGGCACAAATCACTAGTAATATTACTAATATATAATGTGTTACAAGTCCGTAACATAAACAATGAGTGATGAAAATATGGCATTGGAATGTCTTATGATGGCTATGATGGTGTTGTCGATGTCATCCGTCTCTACCCCAAACCCAACTTTGTTTATCGCGAAAGCATTTTTCTTCACGATGCGACTGCGCTTTTTTCGAGAATCCCTTTCCCCGTGATTATACTATTTTTTGCTTTTATAAAATACATTTTTGTTGAACGGTTCGGCGCATGAGTTTAACTCATGCCGACACAGAGCATTAAAGATCTCTCCTCTCTGATGCCGCTTTTGTAAGGATTTTCCCCTTATTATTGTGGTTTTGATGCATGTCGTGGTGCTTAAAAGGGGGTCTATGATCTCACTCAGTCACTTCTGAGCGATGTAATGCCTGATGCTGTGATGTTCTTCGGCATTTCGCTTCACATTAGTGTGTCGTACATACACACATATCCACATATTTGAGTCTCCCGAAATAAGCGGGAAATTTGCGTGAAGACATTGTTGACACGAGAGTGTCTGCAATTACATTGTGGCATCGACCCTCTTACTGTGCTAAGCCCATTCTCTTACTCAATGCTTTCTATTGAATCTTTCCATTCTCTCGCACCAATGGACACGGGTCATTTCATATATAATATCTGCGAATCTCTTTCTTAATATACAGTTATGTCTGAGCCCAATTTTCTGTTTGATAATAGAAGGACAATAAATAACAATAATAATAATAACGATAAGAGTAACGGCATTTACTATATGTGTTGTCTTTCATCTGTTCCATCTTTAGCTGTACAGCGTGGTCGTGTACCACCAACTCATGGGCATGCTTTACCCGGACAAATGGCAGCGGCGTTAACGAATGGTGAAACACTTAATGGACACTCATATTTATCAAGTTTTATATCATTACTGCTGAGAGCAGAACCATATCCACCATCGCGGTACTCGCAGTGTGTGCAGCCCAACAACATAATGGGCATAGACAATATGTGCGAACTCGCGGCACGATTACTGTTCAGTGCGGTCGAATGGGCCCGGAACATACCGTTCTTCCCCGATCTTCAAGTGACAGATCAGGTCGCACTGCTCCGTCTCGTGTGGAGTGAACTCTTTGTATTAAACGCATCACAGTGCTCGATGCCTCTTCACGTCGCACCATTGTTGGCCGCGGCCGGTCTCCACGCATCGCCGATGGCGGCCGACAGAGTCGTGGCATTCATGGACCATATTAGAATATTCCAAGAACAGGTGGAGAAACTGAAAGCCTTACATGTCGATGCGGCTGAATACAGTTGTCTCAAGGCCATTGTGCTTTTCACTTCAGGTAAGACCTGAATTAATTATTCATACCGGAGTTTAATTTATATAAATATATATGATTTGACAAATTCGTTAAGTCATGTGTCGCAATATTTCTGCTGAAATATACATCAGAAGCAACGATATTCTCAAGTGATTCAGTGCGTCGTTCTGAATACTGATTTTACTAAAATACTGATTTTACTAAAATTGAGTCAATTATTTTTTCTATTTTTTCAATGTTTTGCCATTTTGTCCCTCAAAACGCGCATTTTTCACTAATTTTCAAGGGTCGAGTGAACCCCTATCAGTTCAGTTCAAATCCCTCACTTAAAATTTTGGTCCTCAAAACATGCGGTTAACCGATACAAACCAAAAACGCATTTAGTTTGTTCCTTTCACTCGAAACTATTTCCCACGTTTTCGGGTATGTGAAGAACCAATAACTTGATATATACTGCAATGGCAGTTAAACCTATTTTAAGAAAGTCATCATTCATTACGAGACTTTACTTTAGACGTATTTTCGAGAAAATAACTCTCGTCTTAGTAAATGTGATCCTATTTATGTTACGATTGAGATACTCATAAAAGTATTAACCTCTTTTGCCATATCATTATTTTATACTTTTCATCCCATTTTTGTCTAATGAAATATTTTTTTCTATTTGTATCGGGTCATTGAAAATTATTACATAATATTTTTTCTTAATGAACATAATTATTATTTTCTTAATGAACATAATTATTATTTTCTTAATTTTCGTAAACTCTAATGAAGAATTGAAATATTTTCTAAAATATTTCTTAAGTTGAATTTAGTAAATTAACATTTTCTCTCGTATCGAATGCCTTAAAAATTTTAATCTTTTGGAAATTGTGAGATAATGAATCGAAACATATGCATATATTTAACAAATATTTTCAATTATGAGGAATAAAACGTGAAAATATTTAATTTGTGTTAATTTCTTCGATAAAATTGAGTAAAAGAGGAAAAATCATGCATATTTCAAAGCGATATTCAAATGTGAATGAATCTTTCGTGTATTTTAATGATTTAATAATTATTAATGCATAATTTTATGAGAATTCATATAATTTTTTCGTGAGAATTTATTAAATATAAATATTTTCATACTGAGATTTTTGTCTAAACAACGATAGGTTTGAGAATAAATTAAAAAAATTAATTAATTTAATTTAATATTTATTAGAATTATAAAATTTATATTTTGCACTCTCTGTATATAAAGTACGATACTGTCACATGAAGACAGTGATTGTTTTACTCGAAACTCCGCGACTTTAGATAAAAATTGATGTATTTTTGATATAACAAACTCGAGTATAAACATTGAGTGTATAAACATTATGCACTTTAAAACACGACCCATAACATGGACACATCTGCTTAATTATAATGGCAGAGTACATATTTATTTATGGTATTACGGCCATGCATACATGTAATATTCTTCTTGATATGATGGGAACGGAACACAGAGAAAGGGACCTCATTTTATAGAATCATGAAGCAATAACCCTCCTGTCAGAAGCAGAGGTTTGGCATTGTCTGAGACAAGACAGACAACCATTATTAACCATTATTAATTAATTATTACTATGATCACTGAAATAGATAATCATCTATGATCTCAACTGTGGGGGAATAAGAGGATGGCGATGCATTAGTAGATGTGTATTAAAAGTAAGATGATAATGATGATGCCATCAGGTTTAAGGTCGCATTTTGGGGTGCTTTTATTATGTAATGTTCTTTTGTTAAGAGGAACCATTGAATTTACATTTTGGCACAATCGTAGTGCAATTAAGATACTAATTTGTTGCGAGCGAAGTGCGCAAAATTCATATAAAGAACATACATCAAAGTGAATCTCACATTCTTTATGAATTTCTGTGTCCTGAACTTATCTATACACAAGACACTGTTAGGGTCAAACCTTAAAACGTGAATGCCATATTCAGAATCAGAATTTCTTTGCCATTTTTTATGTTCGCCTTTCACTATTGAGACGTGATGTAAGCATTGCTAAAGAAAGAGAAAGAACTTGTATTGGTATAGTGTGTTCTGTGAAATCTTTTACTACAAGTTGTGCCACTTCGGCCCCATGTCTGACCTTGAGGCGCCCCGAAGGGCCACAAAACACCCCTCCGTGCTTTGATTTATAACAAACAAGAAAATGCCTTTTCTTTCCCTTATGTATTTCTTTGCCAATTGTGTACCATCAAATTGAGCAGAGATATTTTCTTCTTTTTATGCTCAAAGATACACTTACCACGAGTTGCAACTCATTGCAACTCATTTCAAATAAGTAATTTAAAGTAATTTCAGTTTTTTGTTTCGTTCCCTTTTAATTAAACATAAAACCATTATTTATTTTTTACCGCTTTAAGTTGAGACTATCACTTTAATTAAATGAAATGCACGATTCGTGCACAAATCTCTAAATAATAGCG
>LBFL01014242.1:0-11136 GCA_000988845.1 Hypochthonius rufulus
CTATTTTTATTTTTAAAAATGCATATAAATCATATTTAAATGTAAAATATCTATAATGTCTATACCCATTATAACCATGATTTAATTTAACCGCTCATATCTTATAATTTAAAATTTCCACAATCATATAGAGATAATGACATTTAAAGATATAACAACGCCGTGTCAATTATGTCCTGAAAATTTTGAACAAATTTTTAAAGTTTAACACAAACGTTTAGTAAATTTGTGGACACCAAATGTATGTATTTTTATTGCCATTGAAAAGGAGGGTTTTCTTAAATAAATAACGTCAGATTTAATAATTCCCCTCTAATTAATGAGTATTATCATAGGATGGCGCTGAGAAATTGATATATAAAGGACTTCTCAATACACATATTCTCTCACAACAGTTGTGACAATACTTACTATTGTAGAACAAAAAGGGTGTGACAAATAAATTCAATTAAAACTATTATAATTGACATTAAAATCATGGCCCCGACATTAGGATATTGGAAAATTCGCGGCGTGAGTTTTTCATATAAATTAATATTTATTTTTTGCATGTTTTTTGGTAATTTTGTGTTTTAATCATTTAATTCTAAATTCTGTTATATTTTCATAATGATGATTCACATAAATGCTTATATAGTATAATGCAATATAATGCAATGTGTTAATTGAAATTATCATTGATAATTATAATTTTGTAGTTACTAATAATTTAATGTTTTATAGATATTTATATGAATATAAATTTTTAGAATATCAGATTATATTAAAACATTTTATGTCGCGTCATTAATTTATAAATCCTATTCATTTGAGAATAAATATTACTTAAAATAAACACGTCAAATAAAGTCTATAATTATGCATTTAATTGATTTAAGTGCGGAATAACTATATTTATACAGAATTATATGATTTTGCATGTGATTCATAACTGAAAAACTTAAATCATTTTAAATGGAATTTAAATAAAAAAGTATTTATATGCTTAAATTAATATTAATATTAATGACACATAAAGAGGAAATGCATAAATATAGGGTGTAACTTAATTCTATAGTCAGTCTGAGTCATGATGAGACTGTTCATTCTCCGTCTGTTTCAATGTCCTTCAAAATGATTATGCAAATCGAGTCTCAATGCCAATGATAGGAGTTTAATGGGGGATTACACCATTCACTATATGCCGTCGATTCATGTTATTATATATTAGTTTTACGCAAATATTCCATTATTTTAATGTAATTTTTATATAAAAATTCGTGATTTTCATGAACAATTGAATTTATCACGAATTTTTTGTCTTTTGTTTTTGAATTATTATATCATAAAATAATTAATTAAATATTTTACGATTATCATTAACATTACTATAATTATATTGTTCATTGAGTAAAGTTTTATATTATATTACATTAGAGAGTTCTGTAATATAATGTAAAGTCTTATTGTTTATTGTCTTTGAAAGATACGAGTTTATTGTTGTAAATGTTTTTCATTTATCATCATTTGATACACACAATCAAAAGTTTTAACACTAAAACCTCTCTAAAGTAAACTTCTAACGTATCCTCTATTACGTAAACTTACATTTTCAACCCGAATCATTTCCTATGCAACTTCATACCGACTAACATATTTGACGTAAACATTCCTTTATCATAAATACCATGTTAACTTTAGAGAAGTTTAAATGTACTTATTGTTTAGACATTATTAATTTTTATTTAAAATATAGTGTCTGTATATGTATTCGAATAAATGAAAATGCTCTGAAATGAAAAGTCTCTCCATTGTGTTATGATAGTGTAAAATTGAAATTTCTTAATTTTAACTTTTATGGCATTTAAATTAAATTTTTAAACAAAGAATTTTCATAATGAATTTATTTAATTTAACCGCTCATATCTTTTTATGTAAAATTTACACGATGGGGATAGTGATGCGAAACGGTGTAACAGTGCCGTATCAATGATGTCCTGAAAATTTTAAACAAATTGCTAAAGTGCAGCACAAAGCGCTTAGTAAATTTGTGGACACCGAATGTCTAATTATTTTTATTGATATTGAAAAATGGGGATTTTTCTAAAATAAATACACATAAACCCCTCTAACGTGAACCCCCTCTAGCGTGAATAATTTCTCTAACGTAAACAAACCTTAGGCCCGAGTAATATAAACCTTTGCTATTTTAACCTCTCTATCGTAAAGAAAAATTTCCGCCGCAATAGTCACGTCAGAGCGGTTTAAGTGTAATGACAGATTTATTCATTTAAAAATTATTCGCACTCTAATCCTGTGCAACAATTAAATTTAATATAAAAAATACGTTTTTAAACGAATGAATTTACTTTAAACTTATGTATATGATTAAAATTTATATTATTCATATTGAAATACACTTAAACCCCTCTAACGTGACCATATTGCGGCGGAAATTTTTGTTCACGATATAGAGGATTTTACGTTAGAGGAGTTGAAATAGCAGAGATTAATATGATTCGGAGCGAAGAATATGTTCACATTAAAGAGGTTATTCACGATAGAGAGAGCTCACGTTAAAGGGGTTTATGTGTAATGAAGTTTCTGTCTGTGTGTTACGAGCAATAAAATTTAAAAAATCTAAAATTAAAAAATGAATATAATTTAAATATATTATTATAGCGTTGAGATTTTTTACTTTAACGGTCAGACTCGGATTTAATGAAACTGAATTTATAGTAAATTAATAAATATTTTTAATGCTTTAGTAAAAAATTAAATTTCTAAAATATATACATTTTATAGAGGAATAAATAATAAAATAACACATTAACCTTTATAACATAAACATGTTGCGATAGAGAGGTTTTCATATTGAATAACTTGAAATAGCTAAGGTTTAAATTATTCAGAATTAAGAATTTGTTTTCTTTAAATATTTATATTTAAGTGTACATATAAAATAATAAAAGTTTTGCTAAAATTATCTATAAATACATATTTCAATTATTTTATAATAGTTTATAACAGTTTTATTAAAACATAAAAATACGTGAAAATCTTATGAATTGACGTTAATTAATTTCCATAACCTTCAGTTGGCACAACCGATACGTTTGCTTTTGGCGTACACCGAAACTGATTATAATGACAAACGCTATGCTTACGGTCCACCGCCGGACTTCGACCGAAGCGCGTGGACAAATGAAAAGTTCACTCTCGGATTGGATTTTCCTAATGTATGCTCAAAGTTATACTCCAAACTGATTGAAGAGACTTTTTTCATAATGAAAAGTAATACTTTCAAATTGAGGAGAGAAATTGATTTATGTTATATGTTTGAACGTAAATCAAACTGTCTTATAACATACAAAATGCATATGGCGGCGCTCATACCCGTGTGCGATATTAAAAATCATGAGTGTAATTCACTGCTCAGTTTGAAAACATTATTTTTAAATTTAAAAAAGTAATTTATCGCTCTTCAATATGTTGGGGGTTATAAAATTACCATTAAATACTTATAAATATTTAATACTATTTAATGTATATTTTGTAATTTTCAGCTCCCGTATTACATCGACGGTGACATTAAAATAACCCAATCATTGGCTATTCTTCGTCATTTGGCGCGTAAAAATAAATTGGACGGTGCTAATGACAAAGAAAAGGCACGTGTTGATGTACTCGAACAACAATTGGTCGATAATAACATGGCTATTGTAAGAATCAGTTATGATCCGAATTTCGAGACACTGAAAGTCGATTATCTCAAAGCATTGCCGAATACAATTGAATTGTTAAGTAAATTTTTGGGCGAACGAAAATATTTCGCCGGTGATTCCATCACTTTTGTCGATTTTATGGCGTACGAACTCATTGATAAATGGACAATTCTGGAGCCGAAATCAATTGATAACTTTGAAAATCTGAAACAATTCAAGAGTCTTATTGAATCGTTGCCTCAGATCAGCAAATATCTGGCGTCGGATCAATTCGAAGAGATTCGTACGGCCCTTAACGGGGATATGGCGACGTTCGGGAGCCGTTTGAAGAAATAAATGGATTTTAATTATAAATTTTTATAAATTTATAAAAATTTATAATTAATTTATTAAAAAATGATTTTAATAACATTTTATAATAATGTATTTCCGTGAAACATAATTTCTAAAATTATAATAATTATTGTATGTGATTGTGAAACATAATAAATTCAAAATTTTATATGCAATTTTATTGATTTTAATTAACTTTTTATTTAATTTTATAAATATTAAATTAGAATACCTAAAAAATGAAGTTTTAAAGTATTTTTTAAATGTTATAAATTTGAATTACAGTTTAATGTGCCCATTAATTGCATAAATTAGTTTTATAATTCAATTTTAAAGATTTACATTTGAAAATAAAAATATGATAATAAATTGTAAAATCTAAAATAACAAATTTATGTCTTTAAAAAATATTTTTTTTATTTTTAATTATTTGATTGGTTTTGATTAAATTTCCTTATTTTAAGACGTAATATATTTTAATTAATGACATTTGCACTTTTATCATTTGCGATAATTCAATTAAAAAACACTTGAATTTTGAATGTGAGTGTCATTCAGTATAATTCATCTATGAATTTGCTAAATATTATTATGTAATAGAATTTTTGACTCATTAAAACGTCGAAAAAACTCATATTCTTTAAAAAACTTTAAAAAAAATATTTATATAATAATTAAAATGAAATCAAAAAATTCAGAAAATGCTAAAATCAGTTCAAAATCTAAGATTTTAAGAGAAGAAAAAGAAATAATGAAAATGTTTATGCCGACAGTAAATGCATTAATTGTGATTTCATTTGGATTTGTATCATTAATTTTCTATTTAACAATTAATGATAAACTGAAATGTTTGTCCGCCGGTACCGTACCTAATGATTTACCAAATTTCTCAACAAAAGTTCAATTCGTATTGAAATATCAATCGATGAGTGTCTTTTGGTTATTGTTGTGTATGTTTAATGTGATGACCCAACGAATAGGTTCGGGTGCAGTAAATCCATTGTCCGGTTATGAAAATCGTACATTAGCAGCTCAAAATCAATTCAACAATACAATTGAACAGTACATTATGGCATTCGTGTCTCAAATAGTTTTAGTTACACATTTAGATGCTGCAAATGTAATCAAATTTATTCCCGTAATTAATTATCTTTTTATATTTGGTCGGGTGACGTTTTGGTTGGGATATCCAAAATATCGTGAATTTGGATTTCAGGTCACAAATCTACCGATTGTTGCTATAATTTGCTATAATTTATTAAATAGATTTATATCTACATATTCATTTATTGCTATATTTATTATGTATATATTTTTAAATATATTTATGCTGTCACGTGATAAAACAAAATTATAGGATAAAATCAATGATAACGATCGTGAGAATATGAAAATTGTATGCTACAATATTAGATGTTTATAGTTTTATGGTGAATTTTTAATCTATGATATGATGTGTTGCAATATATTAATTTTATATCAATTTATTCATTCTTATAAATTAGTTTAATCAATAAACTTTATTAAATTAATTTAGTAATTAATTAATAACGTCATAATAAATATGGTGTGTCAAATATATTTTTGTTCACATATGTTTACGTCATAGGATCTGACATAACAAAGGGGCTATGATTTCCTTTAAAAGTTTATATTCAGGTTAAAGAAATTAATTACATTATAAACTTTCGTTATTGAGGTTATCGTGTATCGTATAACATTTAATGCATATTTTTAATTGACTTTAGAAATATATTAATAAACTTTTTAAAATGTAAAGACAGTGCTAAATATAACGTTTCTTTAGATTAATAAAGATAATTTCTATGCAAACATAACGTTAAAGTCGATAAACAATTTATTTTGAAAATAATATCCTAGATTTTGCAGTCGTATCATGTCCTTCGCAATGTCCTTGTAATATAAACAGCATTAAACCGCATTATCTAAATGCATACGTGTAATAGTTTATGATGAAAATAACCCTATGTTAGTACGTAAACACATTTCCTATTATATAAGAATTGTTGTGTTATATTTTTACCTCTAAAAATATATTTTCTTAATTTTTTAATAACTATTAAATTAGTTTAATTTATTAAATTAAAAGTAAATTACTTAAAACATGTCTGACAGTGATTCAAAAGGTCATAAATCAAAAGATTCGCGTAAAGAAAGTGGAGATTTACCGATCGGTACTAAATTGTTTGCGGTCGCGGCGATCGCATTCCTTTCATCGATGGGATATTTGATCATGAATGATGAACTGAAATGTTTATCCGCCGGAACAACACCCAAAGATATTCCCACTTTTGAATCGCGATTAAAATTCGTATTTCAATATCAACCGATTAATATGTTGTGGTTAATGTTCTGTGTCTTTTATACCGGATCTAAAAGATCAGGCACCGGTGCTGTTAATCCATTGGCCGGGTTTGAGCATCATGTTTTAGCCGCACAAAAGATTCATCAGAATTCCATTGAACAATACATAATGTCATTAGTGTCACAGTTGATTCTCGTGTCATTTTTGGACGCCGCAACAATTATTAAGGTCATTCCGGCCCTTAATTTGCTTTTTATTATCGGACGCATAAGTTTTTGGTTGGGATATCCGATTTACCGGAGTTTTGGGTATTTAACCACAATGGTTCCGACACTCGCCACTATAATGTATAATTTGTATCGATTTTATAATATGATGATGATTATTAATGTTAATCCAAACGTTAATCCGAATGTTAAAGCATAGAGATTTAAATCATATTTAATTACTCGATTTGTTATGTCATTCATTTTTTGCTTAGTGATTTTAGAGGGGGATTAATGAGATAAGAGGATTAATGAGGTAATATTTAGGCATAAGTGTATTAATTTTTTGTAATAATTTCTTATCTCTTTTTATGTCATGATAAATATATAACACTGAATTTAAATTTAATATATACTCTGTAATAATGTACAATCAGATTATAGTACAATGTTCAAAGTTTTCAATAATAAAAGTTTATAATAATAAAAGTTTAATTTTTCAAAATAAATAATAAAATTTACTTTAAAAACAAAATAAACTTTCGTAATAATTATCGATTTGAAAATTGTGAACTTTAGATTTATGCAATAACTACAATAGTATTGTATATACATCTGTAGAGGTGACCCATAAGAGTGTCGTTAATTTAAAAGACGTAATTTCAAAGGAAAATATACAAAAAACAAAGTGATACATGTAATGAAAGTTAAGCTATTTAATTGTAGAATCTTTTAAGTTAAGGGTGACCCTTTTATTGGCATCCCTCAAATTATTAATAATCATAACTTATGATTCATAAGTTATGATTTATTATGAGTCAAAATATTTTTTGAGTCAACAGTTAAATATAAAGTCAATTTATAAGGTTAAAAGAGAAAATTCCAGAAAATTATTTATAAGTTTATGGGCGTATTCATGAGATTCGATACGTATGTTTACCTATAATGTTCAGTCGTAGATTGCAATTCAATTCAATTCTTTTTTATTATTAAATTATACGCCCGTATTTTATAGAGTAAAATCAAATAATGATTATCATTTTACGGAAAAACATCGAAACATTTTAATGGAATCACAAAGGTATTCGATTTTAATTCAATTCAATTGTATGAATGCTGATGTGATACGGAAATGTCTAATTTTATGCAAAGCGATGGCTGTGACCACAGGAAATGGCAAATCGAATGTGTCAAATGATGATTATGTTATGATTCATTCGATTAAATTGGAAACTCTGACGGACGTCATTTTATACAATTGAATCGGTAAATATATTAAAATTATATTTTTTTTGTCATAATTATTAAATTATCATTTATCTTTCAGTGATTTTTCAGAATTTTGTTTGTGAAATTCTATTGTTGCATTAAATAAAATTGCGAAGCACCGGACTCTTGGTTCGTCTATATATTTTTTTAATTATTCGAGTGTTTTTATGTATGTACGAGTCAAAAATCCGGTGCTTCGCACCTTTATCCCGTGTGACAATTTATTATTTAAAATTCTTTGCTTAAAAAATCTGTTATAATTGAATTCCCTTTTTCAAGCGAAACGCTTCAACAATGTTTTTCATTTTAAAATTTAAAATGCAAATTTTTCAATTGTTGCGGACAGACACTGTTATTTTAATAATATTTATGTTCATTTATGATAATAATGCAATGATAGAAACAAAAATAATAAAACAATTCAAAAAATAGTGATTTTAGTATTGAGAGACACGAAAGTCTGAATCAACATCAATGGAAAGTGACCGGACATTTGAAGACAGTGATCATTTAAAAGATCAAAATAAAGATGATCATCACAATGGTAAAGATACGAACGAAACAGTCAAATGTCCGATCTGTTTATATCCGATTCAGAACAGAGCGGTGCTCGATTCGTGTCTCGTGATTTGTTTTTGATAAAATCATGTTCTAAATTATGTTCATTATATCGGGTGTACCATTCCTATATATAGGGTAGTTTTTTTTTATAAAGAAGAATATTTACTATTTACTATTGATGGGCTTCACTGCAATGCCTTGCTAAACTACAGAGAAATTTCTCTAATTTCACACTCCCCAATTTGACCGACTCTCTAAATTCACCTAATGTGTCAGGTTAGCATTAGTCCCAAATATGGGACTATGAAAGCTAATTTGACCACTCTATATTTCCACATGTGAAATAAAACCACAAAAATGCATGTTAATATTAATCTCTTTAATTTCACCACCCTATAGATTCATATGCTAATACTGATTTTTAATTTTAAAATGAAGCATTATTATTGCACAATCCATAAATATTGCTCTATGCATTTAGTTTGGCCTTTTTAAATGAGAGTGTTGCTGCTGAAAAAGATCAAACTAAATGCATATCACAGTATTCAAATATTAATATTTATATTTAATAATAACGTGATTTAACGCATCATATATCGACTATTTTAAAAGAAATAATTATTTTACAATTTTAAGTCATTAAATCTCTTATTGATTTGTCAATTTTTAAATAAATTTTAATAAAAATTTGTAATTGAAAAAATTATATAATATTTTCATGATTCTCATATTTTCACCAAAATGTTCGGTCCCGTTGAGGTGAAATTAGATTTCACTGTATTGCAGTGTGTGGTATTGCAGTGAAGTTCATCGATAGTAAATATCATTATCCTTTATTAAAAACCGCCCTTTATACTCATGTTTTTTTAATTCTAATACTAAATTTCCAAAAGGTATAGTAAATAAAATGGGTAAATGGGGTGTTAAGCAATATTAGACAAGGGGTAGAGTATGATCGGGTACGGGTCGATCCTCCATAGAGCTATGAAAAATAAAACCCCCGATGATGGAGTATTCGAAAACATTAGAATGTTACTTTAGAAAATTCATAAAATTAGCTCCGTTTTAGAAAATTATAATAAAATACATCGAACTTGACCTATGCCATCGGACTTTTCCTAATACTGGTATTAAAATATGTTTTAATATCGATTGAAAAACATTTATTCCTAAAAGTTTTTAGACTTAGAAATTTATAGTAATAAAATAAGTAATTTTAATTATACGATCATAAATTAATCAATTTCGGGAGAGGGCATTAATGGGCATTCATATTGGTTAATGACCAGAGGTAACGTAATCGCATAGTCAATTCCTTCTCTCGGTTATAGACAATCAATATTACGCGGTGAGTTTTTTTCTGATAATTCACATCACAATTTATTTCCATATTATTGAAAATCGCTAAAAAAATATGATGGTATTTAATAGCGTTTAAATATTAAGGGTTAAAAATTATATTTAAATTTTTTTAGTTTCATTTTAAAATCTATAGTTTAGTTTAGTTCTGATTTTTATAGCAAATTATAACTCTATTTTAAACTGATAATTTATAAATTCATTAATTATATGTAATTATTCACAATTGTTTTTGAATAATTTATTATGATTCTTTATTAATTAATAACTATGTAATTACGATCTTTTTTGGCGGGAAAATGAGAATTTTTTGACGAGACCCTCCCCTTTGAATTTTTTAAAATAAATTTTCTAAATTTTTTATTTTCCCGCTAAAAAAGATAGTATACATATATACTAATGCTCTGTGCATGCCTTTAATCTTGTAGAATACCGCCAAAACTGATCACCTGAGACCCGTACGATTCGCTTCCAACAGTTTCTCTAATGATGGATTTTCCATTATACAATAGGCTCATCCATAGAATCGCTGAAAGACAAAGTGAGAGATCATTTAAAATAAATAATTAATTAAAATCAAAAGTCTCATTAAAAATATTGTCATTTTAAGTACGAAACGCATTTGAATCGCCCGTCGTATTCATTCATCACTGATGTGTATTCAATTGAATTACTAAAATTTTTACAAAAATCACGATATAAATGAAAGTCTTTTGTTAAGAGATAACACATCAGATATTAATTCAATTAAAATTCAAATAATTTATTAAATTAAATTTTAATAATTAATTTTATGATAAAAATTATATACGCAATGAACTGATGCGACAGTGAATCACCACTGAAAATTTCTATATGCGCATTAAATAAACGCGAGTCGTGTCGCTTCACACGTTCTGTGAACTGACTGTGTACGAATAGTCTATGACTAAACAGGCATTCCTCTATAAATAAAGTTAAAGTTAACTTTCATCATAAAAATATTTAAAAATTGAGATATTACTTTTAATTGTTGCGACAGACACTCCAATATTTTTATAATATACAGTGATGGCATTAAAAAGGTCATCATTAACTTAAAGGAATAACTTTAAAGAATTCTATATAAAGCATTAACACATTTATTCAAATTATTCACATAAAAATACATAACAAACAATGAATATAATGAATCATTCGGTGAGAAAAGGAAATATACGGGTACAGGCGAATCCCATTACATATAACAAAACCATTTCCTTGCAGAACGCTGCAGACATGCATAAATACATACAGACATTTGCCATATAAATTGAGCATTTTATCATTAGTTTTATAAAAATTAAATTTTTTTATTTCTTAACCAATAATAGGTTTACTCAAATCTGTTGATTCTATT